>JAECUM010093214.1:0-171186 GCA_016617855.1 Megalonaias nervosa
ATATATATATATATATATATATATATATATATATAATAGAATGTACGTAAAGCAATATAGTGCTTCTATGCGCGTTAACGTGCATCTGCAATCAAATTATACTTTCCCTTGATGTCCCAATGTCAGTGTTGTGTTCCTGCAACATCAGACTCCATCGCACCAATCTTTGATTTTGTTTTCTTCATTTTGTTAATAAAAGTAAGGGGCTTATGATCACTAAATGCATTAACGGGAGAATGAGCTGGACTAGTATATCCTTTAAAGTGTTGACAAACCAATATCAAAACGTATTCCTTCTCGATTGTGGAATAATTTCTCTGATGCATATTGACGTTTTTATTAAATAGCACACTGGATGATCTACACTAGTTTTGTCTTCTTGAATCAATGCTCCACCAAGCCCTACATCACTTAAATTAAAGGACATTTTTAATAATTGACTGAAATTTGAGGCTGAAGGAACTGGTGCGCTCTTAAGTATGGCGTTTAATTTATCAAAAGCCTCCTGACATTTTTTCTGACAAATGGAACTTGCTTTTCTTACTCAACAAATTTGTCAGGGGCTCAGCAGTTATGGAAATATCGGAGCAAAATTTCCGATAATATCCAGCCATACCCAAAAATCGCATCAGTTGCTTTTTACTTTAGGCACAGAGAATTCAGAAATAGGCTTGACCTTAAATTCTACAGGTTTAACTTGATCGTATCCTATATGTCCTAAAAATGTCACATAAACACGGCAAAATTCACTTTTACCTAATTTAATTTTGTCAAATTTGCATTACAAAGTCGATCAATTAATTTCCAAATGATTTGTAAGTGAACTTTGCAGGTATCATTGTACATGATGGCGTCATCAATTTACGCATTGCAATTATCTAGACAAGGTGCTATCATGTTCATTAAACGTTGAAATGTTGCCGGATACTTTTCATACCAAATTACATCACTTTGTATTGATAATATTCATCTGGAGTTGCCGAAATTTATTTTGTTCTTTCCGTGAGTGGAATTTACCAGAATCATTTCCAAAGGTCAAATTTGGTAACATATTTTGCATTTCTAATTTTGTCAATGCCGTCATCGTTTCTTGGCATTGGAAATGAATCTGTTTTGATAACACTGTTGATTCTTCTATAGTCAGTACACATACGGAAAGTGTTATCTGGTTTAGGCACAATAATACATGGTGAACTCCAATTACTTTTACTTGGTTCTATGAAATCATTCTGCAGGAAATATAGAGTTTCTTTTTTCAAACAATTTCAACGTAATCGTAGATTTTATTTGTTCGTGTTGGAACGTCTACTTTTAATCTACTTTTAAATGTTACTGGTTATACAACTGTCATTATTACTTCAACTAGCATCTGGGACTAATTTTTTTTCTACGTGCAACAATTGAAAGGTCTGAGCCGGAATAAACAAAATCATTTCTTCTTCTTTCTCTAAGCTATATCTGTTAAAATAAAACTATGTGATAAACATAATCTCAAACGGGTAGTAACTTAATATAATTTTACGAAAATCGTTGATTAATTTCCACCTTTTGCTCGCCAAGGCTCGCAAACTCCTTTCATAAATTTAATATTAAATCATGACCTACTTGTGATCATATATATCCAAATAACATAACCTTCAAAGTGTTGGTATAAAGTAATAATGCCGTTATTATATTTGTGATTTACCCATTCACTAGCAAACGAGGCTGGAGCCTCTTCATCCTGGAGGTTTCCTGGTTACAATAGCAGTGCCTTTGGCTATGGTATGCCAGCGCTTGCAATAAACAAAGTTTGCACAGCGACGTTAGCTAAGAAACCGTGCGTTATATGTAACTTATCCAAAACGTCCAACCACGTTTTTGTAAGGAACATTTAAAAAAGCCAAAAAAAAACAAAAAAAAAAAAAACAAAACCAAAAACCCCCAAAAAAAAAAAAAAACAAAAAAAAAAACAAACCCCAAACAGTTATTCATTTTTTTAAAGTAGAAAATATAATCAAAAGGTTCGCCTGAAACAAGATCACATTCGGAAATTCCGTACCAAAACGTTACTGTATAGTGCAGCAGAAGTTCATTACTAGTAACTTGCTGACTTTCCCAAAAAATGATTCTGAAATTATGAACACTATAATTATCTAAAAATTGATAGGTATATAACAAAAATATCACTATTGCTGTAATGCAGTTTTGGCTGCTTAATCATGCCGAGTTGTCAGCATCAGAAAATCTGGATCAATATGAGATGCATATAACGGATGCAAATGTATTCTCCACTAAAAAAGAAACAATAACATTAATAGAAGATCATAACAACTTAGTCTTTTTGATTTGTAATTTTCATATTTTAGTCCATACAATAAAATTCTAATATACTGTAATTTCTTTAAGGTATTTCCTCACATTACTGAGATGATTGTAAATCATACTTTGAAAAAAAACAAACAAATAATGACTCCATACATACATACATTCGTACGTGCGTACACACACACACACACACACACACACACACACACACACACACACACACACACACACACACACACACACACACACACACACACACACACACAACCATTCTCATGTAGCTGAGTGGTCTTAAACGCCCGCCTTACCTATCACTCACATCTCACCCAAGGTCTACGGGAGGGGGGGGCAACCGGGGATATATCCTCCAGGCCCGGGCCCGTAAGGGGGCCTGGGCTGAACAAACACTTTTTAATTGTATAAAAGAAACATTTTGCTTGAACAAGAACTAGGAGAAGCCTGGGTGTTTCTTACCCCAGGGCCCGTGATCGTTCTCTGCGGCTCTGATCTCACTCACCTCTGTTCGCTTGGGTTCGAGTCTCAACTCAGCCAACGTGGGTATGAGAGAAATCTTGCCAGCAACTTCCCGTTGATCGGTGGTTCTCCCCGGGGTTTTCCCCGGGTTCTTCCTCCTGCAAAATATACTGGCCGTCATGTATAGCATATACTGTGCTGAAAATGTTGTTAAACCCATAAAATGACAACCACTTTCTGTATATTCAAGTAGTGTTCCATTAATGTATCACAACAGATCCATCGTATATCATATAACGTGGATAACCAAGAAAACAACACTATACATTACAAGATTTATATTTTTATTATTCAACAAAATCCATAATCAAGACTGTATTTGAGAAATTATTAACTTCCTGTTCAATTAATTTAATATCTTTTGCATTACTGTATTTTCATCTCCGTTGCTGTACATTACAATCCATTACTGTCGTTAGGGATAACCTTTTAAATCCTTATATTGGTGTTCAATGTTGATGAACTGGATCGGGCGCATAGTCGGATCATAATATTATCGTAAAACGCAATGCGCATGCTTTGTAGATATAAACAAAACCTGCTTCCGTTTTAAACTCTCCTAACATATACTGTTATTTCAGTTAATTATAAGTGTTTGACATGAGCCAATAACCATTCATTTTGTGGGCATTGTTAAATATTTATTATAGAGTAGAACTTGTGGTACAAGGGGTCTATGCAGTGCTAAATGTTTTATCCCCGAGAAAATACCGCATCTTGCAACCGCCAGATTCTACCGATGTGAACATGTCTGTACCTGACGTTGATCAAATGCCGAACATGATACTTCGTTCAGTGACATATAACATGTAACATCCCTCTAAAAAGAGGATATAGACAAATCTGTTTGTTTTTAAATTTTTTAACCCGTTAGACTGTATGGACTGCATTAAGTTTGCAAAATACACCTCACTACGGGAACAACTCTACTGTATCACCTAGAAAGATGGACTCTCAAGAAGCAACTTATCTCAAGCTCGATCAAGAGTTTGACAGATATTTGGCTGAGATGAAGCCACACGTGTTAAAACTTCCGCACAAGACAGGTAAACCTGCCAATAATGGGCAAGAGAAAGCACAGAAACCAATGATAAGATCTTGTTCTGACATATTCCGAGTGGCGAATGAAAAAAAACTTATTGCAACCATAACTGTTTTCATTAATAGAAATATGGTGACCTAAGCTTGATTTAGAAAGAGACACATCATGATATTATTAAATGTTCATTACTGTGTTGGTCACAAAATACAGATTTGTAATTGCATGGATTTTAGAGTTCATTTATTGTCATGAAAGTATCATAAAAATGGATATGCACATATAACACACATAACATAAATTGGTATGAAACCTTAAAATATTGTTGCTTTCAAGTTATAGTTCTTGCATGTGTACCTAAGTGAATTTTTATGTGAGCATCTCTAAATGTAGCTAATATTACCATATTTGTTTCATGTATGAATGATTTCATTACCATTTGTGTCTGTCTATATCTGTGTTGATGTACTCACTCTTGACTATTAACTCATTAACCCCTGAGCCAAATAGCTGGGCATTCCCCTACAGCATACGTGCAGAGAGATCACCTAGAGCAGTGTCAGCCTTACCAGTGCCTGTATCCCTGAGACTTGCTGAGAGTACTTGGCTTGCATATTTTTACTGAGGGTGCTACTTGCAATAAATGTTATTTTCTTATTTATGTTCCTTCATTTAAGCTAAAATTTGGCACAGCAGTTCTCAATAAAATTACGTACATAATTGTATAAATTTCATGCTACATGCAGAAATAAAACTGATGCATAAAGATAAAATAAATGATTTTCTTACCAATTTGTTTCTCTTGCCATGAATAATCCATAAAAATCCATTATGAATTCACACTGAAAGGTTAACACTATCAACACATGAAATTCATTCCATTTTATGTACGCAGAAACCACAGGCACTTGATTCCAGGATAAACTAATGTGTACACTCACCAAGCAGAAACTCCTCTTGACATCTTTCTTGCAAACTTAACCTCATGTGAATACTCCGTCAGAGTCTGTCAAGTAAAATTCTACTCCCAGCGGCTGATTCTTGTAATTTTCATCATTTTCTAATCTAAATATTTCCACTATTTTTGCCGCTATCGAAATCAAATAATTTTTTTCCTTTTGTTCGGCAATGTTTGCTCTATCTATGTAAGCTAAAATTTTATTGGTTAAAATACCTGCATAATTAGGAAGTGGCTTGAAATCAACCAATGGTTTGTGCTGATTTAACTCGTTGCGCGGGATACAGGCCTAGACTAATACTGCCACTCAGACTCAGCGCTTGGGAAACAAGCTAGGTAAAGTGCGCCATGTTATCGTGGCACTCGGGAGATGAGGAAGGGAAAGTATGACAAGTTATAGAGGTGGCAGGGGTTAATGAGTTGAACAACAAGTGGTACTTGGTCATAGAATAAAGTAGTTGTACAACAGGTACAAGAGTAATACAGTAAAACCTGTTATTAGAGACCACCCCTTCTGCCAACAAAAAGTGGTCTCTCAAGACAGGTGTTCTCTCATAGCAGGTTTGTACAAAAAGACAAATTTCCAAGGTCCAGTTTCAGAACAATTTAAAGAAAAATAACCACAATCACTGTACATATATTCTATTCTTTATTAATAGTTCTTGCTAAAGTATTGTATGAATTCATCTAAAAACAAAATTATATAGCAGTAAAGATATACTTTATCATTAAACATGAAATCACATTTGCATTTGAAGATCACATATTTTAGGATATGAAATCATTTCTGATGTATAACATCCAAAATTTGTTTTACTGACGTTTAAACTGCTTTTTTGCGAGTGGTCTGCTCTTTTTCACAGTTGGAGGTTCGTCCATTGTTATTAAGGTTGTAGGTGTTAACATTATTAGTGGTCAGTTGTAATATTGAACATAAAGGCGATTTTGACTGGGATTTGGGAAAACATGATAAGTCTACGGCTTCATTCAAAGAAGACATACAGGGATTAACTCTGTAAACAAAATGTGTAACCCAGTCGCTTCAGCTTGAATAGACAACAGCTTTGTGATTGGGATGTAATCACTTAACATCGGGGGAAAGAAAACCAAACATCACAAGTCTTGAACACTATCAATCGAATCCTGCAAATGATTCTCTCTTTTTAGACAGTGACCTTATTCACCCCCAGGCAATACGGATTAACTATAAAGACAAACAATATGTACGACCACGACATCAATTTTGGCACTACAATGGCAATTTGTGACATGTACATTAGCCTGGTTTATAGACTGTAACATCTATCACCGGTAGCCACAATCGTTTTTTTAAAAAAATCCTTTTGTGTTTGTTTTTTATCAGAACAAGTGTTACTAATCAAGGGGTCGTTGTAACAATTGAGTAGATATAGGTCAGTGGTGTCTGTCTATGTTCTCACGATACGGTCGTTCATAGGGATGCTGGGTTGTACTCATACGTATGATCTAGGATGAGGCCGGGGAGCAGGCTTAGTGCGGGAATAATTAGTCTGGTTCACTGCTTCGTATATTCTCCTTTATATGAATAGCAGATAACAATGCATGGAGCATACGAAGGAGGAAACCGGACTAGGGAAGAATCTACATGTACTTTAGTCTGGTTTACAACAAAAACTATAAAACACTATAATCATAACTACAAAATGTCAGATATCGGTCTTGTTTTTGCAATGTGGTTGTTCATAGCAGTGTCAAAATGCATATTTTGCCAAGACATCGCGGTTGCTGGTCACATTCAGCAGGTGGTCGCTCATGACAGCACGTTTATTTAATAAAATCGATCCATGTATTACGATTGTGGTCGGAAATGACAGGTGGTCGCTCATAGCAGAGGTCATTCATAACAGTTTTTACTGTAATAGGAAAGGTATAAATAAGTGAAAGAGTGCCAATCTATGTTTTTGTCCTGTTATTGAACATACACAGCAAAACCACTCATATGATACATGCTGAGAAAGTGTGGCTTGTGTTCATGTAATCCAATCTGTTCATCCTGGAGTTAGTGGAAGAGCCCTTTTTTTATATAAGATTAAGCAGTGAAAGGAGCTGTCATGTGCAGCAGTTGAACAAACTTCATCAACTTATTAGACAAATCATATCATAAACAGACATTAGGTAGAAATTTAAAATAGTGTCAATAAAACTATATGATATAGATATTATAGATATTTATTTATGAGTGGCACATGACGGTTCCCTTAACAGGTCAGTCCCATATAAAAAAAACATAGACTCTTCCATAACTCCAGGACCAAGATAATGGATTATGTGTCAAAGACCACTGTTTTTAAACATGTATCAAATGAATTGTGTTGCTTTGTATGCTGATTAAGATGATTTTGAAATCTTTGTATGTGAATTCATTTTAGCTACATTTGAAGTCTCTGATGTGGAAATTTGATCATTTACATGTGCTGAACTGATGAACTAAAGATGAAAAAATACGTATTTTTCCTTCAACATGGTTTAGATTTCACTGGACAAAATACCAACAACATATTTCTGCCATAAAGACTGCTGCATTTTAAGGCATTTTAATTTTTAAATGCATGGTCTATCTTGGAAATTATTGAGAGTTTTTCTTGTTTTAGATATTTGCTTTAAATTAAAGCTGCCTCACTAAGGCTAAATTTGAGGATTTTGTGACATTTTGACTAATGCAGACTCATTGATCTGGTGACATGATTCAGACTTGTTTTAAAGATATATTAATTTACAGTACTTAAGAATAAATCAAATACAAATTTTTTTTTAAACATTTAAATATTTATAGTTCTTATAAAACTGACTTGCTTGTTACCTTAAGCTTATATTCTTTATTGCAAATGATGGTTTGTGCTTTTTTGTGCAGTACTTAGATGACTTTATTGCTTCTACATTTAGTGTTTAAAAACCAGTGTTCAGTCAATTTCGTATGATATAATAGGTTTTGGATTTGGTGATGATTATAATAAATGTTTTATTAATAAATGTTCTTATAATTTAGATCGACAGAAATGTGCAGTTTGGATAAAGAAACTGTGTGAACCAACATCAGGGCTTATGGGAAGGTTTGTATACTGTTAGAATATGATATTCTCTGAAACTGTTTACAGAAAATGTTATGTTTGACACTGAAATGTATTATCTCCCATTTTGATTTGATACAGAAATAAGTATCCTTGACTCTAGTTATCATGAACAGGATAAGGTTTCTCTGATTGCAAAAATTTCTGGGATGTGAAATTCTGTACATATCAAAGACAACATTTCCAGTTGTACATGATGTTTGTTTGGATGCTGAAGAGTTAATAATAATGATTGAAATAACTGTGAACACAAAAATGTGTTAAAAAGTGAAAAATGTCAACATGTTAAAATGATATTAGCTTATTACTGACTATACTAATTGTCAAGTTGTCAGCTTTGACAAATAGTACAGTGGTATACCTTTTATATGGCTACCACTTCTGCACTGGGAAAGTGGCCATGTAAGAGGAGTGGCCTTTCAAAAGGGGACTATATTTATGAAAAAGGTTCTTCCTGCTTTAAGAATATACTTATTTCAAGTGAAATTACATTAATAGTTCTGGATTCTTAAGAGTGAAATGTGAGTGGGACTTTGTTTGCATGCACACTGTAAAACCATTCTAAAACATTGTCATTTAAATCTTGGTATAAACATCATTTACCATTTACTCTAATTTTCTACTGCTGCTTGTTTATCTGAATCTTTCCAGCATACATTTTTTAGGAAGAACTCTTGAACTCTCCCCATTGTCAGTTAGTGGAATAACTTTCACTTTTTCTTCTCAGGTTAAAGTTTTGCACTTTTGTATGACATTTAAAATTTTAAGATGATTTATTCATATATTGCTAATTGTATTGAATTTTAAATATGCAGACAGAACTTTTGAAGAGTAGATGAGATGCCTTGTTTGTAAAGGAAGTGATACATGTACTGTCACATGATGTTCGATCTTTGTCTGGTACCCTGTATTGTGCAAGGTTAATTTCTGTTTTTGTTTGATACTATATTTAAACTATGTTGACCATGTTATGATCTTGATGGTTACCTCCAGTCTCAGTCATCAAAGAGAAGAACTCAACAGCTATGTGAAGCCCAGAATTCTGTCACAATATTGTTCAGCTCTTTTCCAGTAAATGTCTGCATTTGTAGATAATGATATAACATTAATCATGGTGGTACATGTTATAATGTGCTTTAGCCAACACTTCTTTCAGTATTGAGAACCAGACATCAGGAAACAGACATTGGGTTAGAAAATTGGATTACTTTCCTTACCATATGAATTAAATCTTGGTTCTGGCCACATATAGGATGAGTTGTGGCTGCTTGTAAGGAATAAATTTTATGTTTTTGGCCTAAAATGCAGGCTGCATCAGAAGGGTGGCTGCCCACAACGGGTACTTTTGTACACAAACTGACCTTGCAGAGGAGGTGACCACTGGTTAGGGGGACGTATAAGAGGGGTTGACTGTACTCAGTGAACATATTCCTGTACACTTACATACATGCAAGCTGAGCATAGCATTTCCAGTGTAATCAAAAATGAATCTTCTTGGATATATCCAGTTGGGACTAGACTAAATATTTTTTAAACAAAATGTTATCTTTTAGGATTACAATAGATATTTCAGATTATTTGATAACCACATCAAAGATGGTTATAGCTACTTGCTGACTGTAATAAGCTGATATGTCACACAAAAATAGTACATTGTAATGTTGAATTTTCATAAACAAATCAAGACCTCTATGTAAATTTTGTTGTCAATAGGTACAGAGATGTCTCAAGATCTTTTGCAATAAGTTCCACAAGTCAGTTGAAGGTTTATGTTACTCTTTCAGAAAAACAAGAAATATGTATGGCCAGCTGATGTTACATATGCTGAAAAGAGGTGTTTTAGAAGGGCCATTCACCAGTAAGCCCCAGGAAGGTCCTCTGTCCACACTGCCCTCCTATATGGTTAGTAATACACCAATATATGTCAATACAGCATGTGGTTAGAGGTTTGTAATCAGTTGGCTTGGAATCAGTGAAGCTTGTGAAGTCAGATGTACTAAGAATAAGGCAAAAGTGATATTTTAGCATGTTTATAAATGTCCATTAACTTGACAGTATTAGTAGAATGTTTGAAAACAATTTCAAGTGTCACTATACATTTGAAGACAAACAAATTGATCATTATAATTTATTAACTTTTTGATTTCTAGTAATCATTCATGCAAAGATTGTAGCAAATTAATGGTAATGTAACAGGCATTTCCACCTTCTCGGTGTCATTGTTCAGTTATCTATATGCAGGTAGTAACTCCCCAAAGATCCAGTTCCAGAAGTTTCCGTTTTGATATTTTTCTTAACAGATATAAAATATTTCACATATTCCATGGAAAAACTGTATTTTCTTTAAGACTAAATGTTATCATTTTCTTTGCAACACAGAAGCACAATGTATAGTGTACTTTCGTTTATGTATGCAGAACCTTGTTTGTTCAAACTGCCTTTTTCAAGATTATCATTTTATTTAAAGAAAATGTATTAATCAATTCTCCTGTTGATCCGGAAGATTTCTGTGAATGTAGTTGAGGCCCCATATTCTTGAAACCTATTGATTTGTTTGTTTTTACGGGTTTAACTGCACTTTTAACATTCTATTGGCAATAGCATGGAGAGGAAATGGCAACTAAGTGCTTTTCCTGAGGACATACTCAGGCAGACTTGGGCAGGTACCATATCAGTAACCCTTGAATTCTATATGATGCTCTAGCAACTGAGGTATCAGGTTTGAAGCTCAGTCTTAGCATCCTCAAACTATGACAGACTATAACAGTAATTAAAATTAAGTCAGAACTTTGACAGACTGTATCAGTAATTAAAATTAAGTCAGAACTTTGACAGGCTGTGTCAGTAACTAAAATTAAGTCAGAACTTTGACAGGCTGTGTCACTAACTAAAATTAAGTCAGAACTTTGACAGGCTGTATCAGTAACTAAAATTAAGTCAGAACTTTGACAGACTGTATCATTAATTAAAATTGAGTCAGAACTTTGACAGGCTTTATTAGTAACTAAAATTAAGTCAGAATCATGTAACTTTTAGGATTTTTTTAACATTGATGTACTCCAAATATCTGATTTTTTGGCTTTTTGCTTGAGCTTGAGTTTTGTGCTAAGAAAGTTTTGAGAATACAGGAGCCATGGCTAATTCCTTCAAAAATTGAGATCTCATTATATAGAAAATTGTAGACCAAATTATCAAAACTGAGTGTTCAGTACTAGAAATTGGATGTCATGGAAGCAGGGAGTGTCATAACATAGAGTGTTGCATAATGCAAATGTTTTTTGCTTTCCCAGTATGTAAATTGCAATGAAGTGGAGAAGTTATTTTGATATGAGCTTGTATTCCATATTCAGCCACCTTTTCTTTTATCTTCGTTCGTCATAGTTGTCCTTATTTCCTTTTGCAGTCAGTTTATTTAGATGAACCTGGTTCAAGTGCGAGAAATGTAGATTCTGAGGTAATTCTTATTCCTTTTTGAAAACTTTTATTAAATATACTCTGTTGTTTGCATTTCAACATTTTTTCCCCCCCCCCCCCCCCCGTTTTATTTTCAGGCAAAAACCCAAGCAAAACATGCCATTATGTTTTGCATAATATATGCTTTCTGTGTTTGTAAGTAAGTTTATCCAGGAGCATAGTTGGTCAGCCACTCTTGTGTCATTTGTTTATATGATCAAAATGTTCAGGATGACTTTTTGTCAGAATAGCACATCATTACTTTACCATTGTAAGCTACTGCTACAAGGCTTTAGGGTTTGGAGGTGGGGGTGGGGATGACATTCCAAGTAATTATATTAATTCAATAAATATGATGTTGGTGTTTATAGTATTAATATATCAAGATGCATTTACACATTTTTTAAAGAATACTTATTCAGAATGTAATGATATAATTTTGTTCTTTTATAACCTTCAGTTATCAGACCATCAATCCATTAGCACCTGTTTGTTATTGCTACTTCTCTTAAACTATTTGGAAGATTGCCATGAAACTTTATACACATACATTCATACCAGTGTCTGATTGGCTCTAAATGAAAATGGTGCTGCTGAGACATCCAGTATGGCTATCCGAATGAAAATAGTGCCAATTTTACACCAATACAGCTGCCACAGTGGCTAATTGGAAAATCTTCTCACCCAAGAATATGAGAGATGTTTTCAACACTTAGCGTTAAAAAAGAAGAAATGGTATTGTCTTAAAAGATCATGGGAATTATTTTAAGTCAGTAGAGTGCAAGTACCATTTAGAGACACTTGTTTTATGAGCAAGACCTATGCTGTTTATGAGGTAATCTTACATGTAGTATGGGGACTTTTGACAACTACTGAGATTGTATTTTTGGTACAATTTTGATCAAACTTGGTAAATAGGCCTGTGTCATCAAGATCATTGTTGAATATCATTTTGAGTTAAATCTGTGAATATTAATGATATAACCTTGCATCAGATTGGTTGATTTTGTCAGTATTTAACTAATTGTATTTCTGATTAGATTCTGATCCACTTGTTAAATAGTCTTATAACGAGGCAGTCTTGTATCAGATTGTCTGAGCTTGTTGCCCCTCTGGAAGTTGAATACCAATTAGATTTTGCTCCATTGTAAGCTTATATTATCCTTGTCAGAGATGGATTCTATAATTACTTGAAATCAGTTCAGTGCAGATCAGTGAGATAGACCAAATCTGATTGACTTAGCTTGTTGACTTTCAAGATTTAGGGCCAATATTTCTTATCCAGCTTCAATAAAAGTTGGTAAATGGGTTTAAAACATCAAGATCTTTGATGATTGTTGTTTTCATTCTTTTTAAAGCACTACATAGGACATAAAAGGGCTGATTGAGGTAATGGTGGTTAGTAAAAGTAATTATAATCTGATGAACTTAGACATTTGAAACAAGCCAAAACTATGCTAGCAAAGTTTTCTCAAAGTTAGGAGCTCACAAAGATAATATGGTATGTAAAATCTGGATCAGAGGTGCTGAAATAATTAGTGAAGTAATTAGAAACCCACATCAAGATGTGGAAACCTGTGACTAATTGCCTCATTTGTCTGTCTGTTCATGCTTTTTGTAAAGAACAGTTATTCAAACATAACACATTATTGGAGGCCATTTTGATAAATGTGCCTTTTAAAGATTTTGTCTTTTTGGGTCTGATTTTGATGGAGTTATTGCCCTTTTCCCATCAGTATAATGTCTCCACACCAGCATATCATTCTAAGTAGTGTAGGTCAGGAATATTCTGATACTGTGATTTTCTGTGTACATTGTTTCATAGTGCTAGAGGTCTCTATTAAGGGTGTTGTTTTGTCAACCCTGTTTTGAATGTAGTTGTGACTCTTGACAATCCATTTCATATTTTCACACATGATGTTGATGGTAAGTAAAATGGACATCTTCATCAGAAGGTGACATTATAGATGGTGCTTTGAAACTTAACCCATGTATGTGAAGGGAGTCAGTCTGATGAATGATAAATTTGTTAAGAATTCAAGTGGATAAGCTGATAAAACTCTCAAAATAATTTGGTATGTGTCACTGATGTAATCTAAACAATAGCTGCTCTTTTTAAGTAAGATGGATTGTGGCACTGATGTAGGGGTCACTCACTAGTTATTACATGCTTTTGACAGTGATGAATGTAAGGTGAAGTTGTTTGCATTTGCAACATGCACAGTGGAGAGAATGTTGGCATACCACTATGCTACTTTCATGTACTGTGGCAGACATTTCTTTGGATATTGTACTTGTGGAAACTGTACATGATCTAAGCACACAGTAGACCAAAATGGGGTGCTCCCATGTGCTTTGAAAAATTAACCTGAATTAGTCAAAAGTACACTAACTTCAGGACGTGTTGAAATAGGGTAAATGAAGTTTGCCAAAGTAGGCAATACCAGCTTCTAAAAGTGCAGTGAATGAATGACAAAATATCTGAAGAGTAAAAAAACTGTTATTGCTCATTTTTTTTACAATTTACCTCTGAAGTCCAGGAAGTGAAAATGACCAGGCAGAGCTAGCAGGTTTTTAAATAAGGCCAAGCTGCATACTCCAGAATCCAAATTACACCCATCAATCATACACCAAAATAAAGGGAATTCAAAGTTCTTTTAACAATACCTAAGATATACAAGGTCTTTATTAAGTAGCTAGTATAACTAGTGAGGAAATTCTGGCAGATTATTTTTCTTTAAAATTCTAACCCTATGCAAAATATGAAACTGTAGAGTGCCACCTGTAATCAGAAAGGTAGCTGCTCTTTCTCAGTAAGATGCTTTGTGGCACCGATGTAATCAGAAAGGTAGCTGCTCTTTCTCAGTAAGATGCATTGTGGCACCGATGTAATCAGAAAGGTAGCTGCTCTTTCTCAGTAAGATGCGTTGTGGCACCGATGTAATCAGAAAGGTAGCTGCTCTTTCTCAGTAAGATGCATTGTGGCACCGATGTAATCAGAAAGGTAGCTGCTCTTTCTCAGTAAGATGCGTTGTGGCACCAATGTAATCAGAAAGGTAGCTGCTCTTTCTCAGTAAGATGCGTTGTGGCACCGATGTAATCAGAAAGGTAGCTGCTCTTTCTCAGTAAGATGCGTTGTGGCACCGATGTAATCAGAAAGGTAGCTGCTCTCTTTCAGAGAACGGCACTTAAAGAACAGGATCAAAGTGACCTTAAGTATGATGAGAACATAAAGTGCTTCGTTTTTCACAAAAAATTTTGAAATATGTTTTTCAGCTTTAAACAGGAAAACAGGAGAAAAAAATTACGTCCTAGAGTGAAACACCTGATTGTTATCATTGATTAATGCCTTGTCTATTATGTTATGTGTCCTCAAGAGGAAGCCCAGAAATATGTTTGGTTATTGTTTTCAATCAAGGCATTTCTGCACAGAATTTATTGAATTAAATCATCTTTAGCTTGGGACTTCATACTTCTAAGCTAAGGACAAAAATTGTCATCCATGACAGGTTGCACAGGTTCCATACCCAAATAAATTCTATCCAATATAAATTTAAATCTTTTACAGGACAATTTTTCAAGGCTGAAAGAATGATCTCTGCTGCACCTAAAACAGTACTGCTTTTTAGAGGAAAATAAATAAAGAACACAGCACAACCATGCATCAGATATTCTGAGATCTTATAAAAGTTGCCAGTGTTTCTGGCATGAGAATTTGAATGGATCTGATTGGTTTAAATGTGTCTATGGAATATGTTACCAAGGTTACTTTGAGAAGCATAAGAATATACCTGCTTTGAAGGTTGTTTGGGCACCACCTGTGCAATGAAAAGTTATCCAGTAACCTGGAACTGAATCAAGTCCAGACATTTTGTGGAATACCACATACTGAGATCAAAAGTAAGTCACAGTGACCTTCATACTTGAGTTACTACCTGTCTGGATACCAACAGAACAGGTTTGACATTGAATTCCATCAAATTCTTTTATAAAGTTCACATTTTAGTACAAGTTTTTGTAGCAAAACATTCATGATTACATGCAATGAGAAGTCTTAGAAATGGATAAAAATATACCCAGAGAAAAACAGTGAACCATAAACCAGTCGGGATCAGTTTCAAAGGTGCTAACAGTTTACTGTTTACCACATTTCAAAAACGACAGACAACTGATTTTTCAGGGCTGGTAATTAAAAATCATTGAAATATTACACCGATCTTCCTTTGATAAGACTAATACCCTGATTGATAAAAAATGTCATGCGTGTTGAAAGAGCTTTAGAGATTACATTATGGCAATGCTGCTAGAGCACAATACTAGAGTAACAACTTTTTTTACACATTTTAATGGCAATGTCCCATAATTATCTATATCATACTTTCATTAAGAAGTTTTGCTACTACTCACTGTATACTTGAATATGTGCAGCCCATACTCATGTAAGAGTTATGTATTTGTTAATATATGACTATATTTTACAATCAATAATTAAGTTACTGATACTTTCCTAATTGGTTTAACTTCTTTCTCGTCAGAGGAAAATTCAAAACTTCCATTTTTATAAGTTATGTGTACATAAATGTACTTCAGTTGCAAGATTGCCACAGTAACTTTGGATCCCCACTTAACCTATACATGTATCTCAAATGTAAATTCAAATTAATTTAAATGTCAGGTTGAAACTTATATATGAAGGCATCATAAGAATGGTGCCTGCAGAGAGGAACTGTCAGAAGCCTTAAACTGTAAATGTATCATGTATTACTACAGTCTGGATTCCCACTTCAACTGTAAATGTATTCTGCATGTTACATTCTGGATCTCCACTGAAACTGTAAACGTATTCTGTATGTTACATTCTGGATCTCCACTAAAACTGTAAATGTATCAAGTATACTGCAATCTGGATCCCCAGTCATATGATTATTTTATCATGTATACTGCAATCTGAATCCCCCAATTAAATGGTTATTGTATCATGTATACTTCAATCTGGTTCCACAATTAAATGGTTATTGTATCAAGTACATTGCAATCTGGATCCCCAATTAAATGGTTATTTTATTATGTATACTACAGTCTGTATCCCAATTAAATGGTTATTGTATCATATATACCTCAATCTGGATCCACAATTAAATGGTTATTGTATCAAGTATACTGCAATCTGGATCCCCAATTAAATGGTTATTGTATTATGTATACTACAATCTGTATCCCAATTAAATGGTTATTGTATCATATATACCTCAATCTGGATCCACAATTAAATGGTTATTGTATCAAGTATACTGCAATCTGGATCCTCAATTAAATGGTTATTGGATCAAGTATACTGCAGTCTGGATCCTCAATTAAATGGTTATTGTATCATGTATACTGCAATATGTATCCCCAATGAAACTGTAAAGGTATCAAGTATACTGCTGTCTTGATCCTCAATTAAATGGTTATTGTATAATGTAGACTACAATCTGTATCCCCAATTAAACTATACAGCAGTCTGGATCCTCAATTAAATGGTTACTGAATCATGTATACTGCATTATGTATCCCCAATTAAACTGTAAAGGTATCAAATATACTGCATTCTGGATCACCAATTAAAGGGTTATTGGATCAAGTATACTGCAGTCTGGATCCCCAATTAAATGGTTACTGTATAATGTATACTACAATCTGGATCCTCAATTAAAGGTTATTGTATCATGTATACTACAATCTGTACCCCCAATTAAACTGTGACAGTATCCTATATACAGTGTGACCCTGCTATAACATGGTAGTTGGGGTCCATTGAACCTGACCATGTTATAGACCTAACCATGTTATAACCTGCCAGTTAGTTAGCTGAAGAAAATGATGCATTTACCTAAAATATGGCAGGGTGGGGGTGGGGGTGGGGTAATAAAAGTGGGTGCAAAAATATGTGCTTTTTATTAAATGAAGACAAACTAGTCTGATAAACATGTGGATATTGACAACTTACACATGTAAATTACAGTCAGTAATCCATTAAATACTGTACTTGTATATAATAAATCGATGAATTCGAGTATAGATCACATGTTATAAACTTCATGTATGACTCACATCCTGTTAGAAAAAACCAATAACTCATATTTATTTTTAAAAATGGTAGTCCTCGTTTTGATCTATATCCAATTGTCACTTAACAATTCACTACATAAGGCTATAGCTGTTTACATGCTGCATGTACATGTACTTAAATTGGCCTAGATTTTGGTCAGCTGGAGACAGTATCATCTTGCCGAGGCTACCCAGGGGATGAGGCTATTGATAGGGAAATGAAAACTTGAACAAATTAAGAAGTTGAACAAACATCATTGCAAGATATCCCATCTTCAACTAACTTGACAGCCATATATCTAATGTTTCAAAAGATTGGAAATTTATGTTTTATGCCACCGTTTGTAGCGACCATAAGCATATTTTTTTATCCATGCAAAAATGAAACTTTCATGGCACAATAAACGTGTTCCAGTCACTTTGGATAATACAACAATCTATCAGATTCCATTGGTTTTGTTTAACATTGCACCTAACTTCCTTTGATGAAAGGTTATTTGTTTTTTTTGAAGATTGTAGTCAGCTTTCTTTGATGAAGGGTGCATGTGCTATTGAAGTTACCGCTAAAGGACAGCTTTGGAGGACCAAAGATATGTCTGTTTTTTATTGCAGCGGCAACATCAAATAATTGTAGAACATTGATTGAGACTGAATTTTTTTTATTTGCATAGTATTTATACAGAATGGTCGGTGCTTCAGAGGTGATCAGTTTTCTTTGAAATTTCAACAAAACTATTTTTCTGGGTACATTTAAAAAAACAAAAGGAATTAGCCATCATTTGGTGTATCGTAGCAGTTACTTTCCTGCCTTCAAAAGTTAGTCAGTTGTAGCTAGTCCCAGTAGCAAAGATAGACCAACAAGTAGGTCTCCGTTTTTTGGGGGTTTTTTTTGTGACATTTGTGGTGGTGGAGTGATGCTGCCTTCCACACATGCATCAGAATTTAAAAAAAACAACAGGCTAATAGACGATGAATACACTGGTGTTCTGTTCTGTTCTCATATGGATTACTACAGGAAAATATGAGTGTTCCGAAGGATTTAATTCTATGAGTGAAAAGAAGAGGAATTTTACTTACCATCCACAGACAGAGGTCTGTCAAAATAAATATGTTAATTACTAGCAAGCGGCCAATAACCTGACACTATTTCATCTGAAAGATCCATTATGAGATAGGGCCTCATCCAGTTGATCTCCACTACCAGAAATGTTTTTAAAAAATTGCTGAGATCTCTCGGCATACAGTACTCAAGCAAGATGTCAGAATAAGTGGACTATGATATAACAATGCACTGTTAAGATGGTTTGTCAATAGGAACAAAGAATTTGTTTATCTAACAATAGGTAAATTCCAATGTATTATATATCCTGCTTGCGGCTTCCTTTCATGGTGCCTCTGAATTTCTTCACTCCAAACCAAAGGTTGTATATAAAAGTTTAAACAGTTAATAATGTCAGGGAAAAAAATCGCCAGATGGTATATTTTGTCTCCAGTAAGGACATTTGTGACATTGGTGAAGCCCAGCATGATCCCTGAATAAACTCTTTACTTGTTATTTTTCATACTTTTATGAAGAAAAACCTTTTTTTTGAGTATGAGAAAAATAATGTATATGAACTTGCAGGAGCCACGCCATGATCGTCTTATATCAGAATTTATATATGATCTCTTCCCCAAAAATTATAATATACTTTTTTTACAGGTTACTTTTTGTACTTTTAAGAAAGAAAAAAAAATGTATAGGAGAAAAGTACATGTATATTAAATTTAGGGAGCTTCGCCACAATCATGTTATATCCAAATTCACGTTATAATGGAACATGCTATAGCGGGGTCACACTCTACATTAATCTGGATCCTTACTTAAACTGTTATTGCATACTGCATTTTGGATATGTGTTTAAACTGTAAATGTATTCTCGACCATACAATATTAATCCCACTTCAACTATAAATATACACCTGTACTCTGTATGCTACTGTATGGATCCCCACTTGTCTGTTCTTTGACCAATCCAAATGAGATCAACAGCAAATTTTATGTAGACCTGGAGTCTCTTATTGCAGAAGTACCAAAGGCAGACAAGTTCATCCTTGGTGACTTTAGTGCTAGAGTTGACAAAGATCACCAGACATGGCCAGGTGTCATTGGCAAAAATGGCCTTGGCAAATGCAACAACAACTGGCTCCTCCTGCTGAGGAAATGTGCTAATAACATTACCTCCTAATTACCAGCACAATCTTCTGCCTGCCAAAATGTAACAAGACATCTTATATGCACCCATGCCCCAAACACTGGCATATTATTGACTGTGTCATAACCAGGAGTATAGCTGGAGAGACAGTGATGAAGGCCATGAGAAGTGCAGAATTCTGGACTGACCACAGGCTTTTAGTCTCCAAGCACAGTATCCTGGAATTCTGGACTGACCACAGGCTTTTAGTCTCCAAGCACAGTATCCTGATTTAGCTTAGCAGATGACCACAAAGAAAAAGAGTCCTCAGAAAGCTTAGCAGATGACCACAAAGAAAAAGAGTCCTCAGAAAGCTTACTGTCACTAACATGAATCAGGAAACTATGAAACAGACATTTGTTTGAAGAACTGTGCAGCAAATTAGATACAATTGATATAAACTTCAAGATTGTTGAGGAAAACTGGGCATCCTTCAGAGACTCTTTGTACTCAACTGCATCAAAAGCCCATCCTTCAGAGACTCTTTGTACTCAACTGCATCAAAAGCCCATCCTTCAGAGACTCTTTGTACTCAACTGCATCAAAAGCCCATCCTTCAGAGACTCTTTGTACTCAACTTCATCAAAAGCCCATCCTTCAGAGACTCTTTGTACTCAACTTCATCAAAAGCCCATGTTCCAACTACATGTAAACATCAAGATTGATTTGATGAGAACATTGCTGCCACACAGAGACTTCTGAATGAGAAACATCGGCTACAGAACGTTTATCTAGAAGACGGTATTTCATCATCCAAGAAGGCAGCCTTCAACAACATTGGTATGGCAGTCCAGTGCAAACTCAGAGTTGCAAGACTTGTGGCTGAGCAGTAAGACAGGTGCAATTCAGTTTTACACAGACAGGAATGATATGAAGAACTTCATTGATGCTTTGAAGACAGTCTTTGGGCCACAGTCATCAGGAATGGGGCCAATACTGAGTACTAACAGTGCCACGCTGCTGACTGACAAAATATACTTCAAAGATGGACAGAACACTTCAAAAACATCCTCAATCAACAGTCATCTATCAGTGAGAAGGCAATTTATCTACTGCCCCAAAAGAAATCAACATATCACTTGCTGATCCTCCAACACTGATTGAAACTGGGAAAGCAGTTGACCTGCTGTGAAATGGGAAAGCACCTGGAACAGATGCTGTACCAGTAGAAGTCTGCAAAGCCAGAGACTTGCACACAGCACAGAAACTGATTGAACTCTTGCAGTCATTGTGGAATCAGTGGAAACTCCTTGCCTGAATTCTGCTGAATTGCCTTGCTTCAGGAAAGGATGATGACCATGGACATGGTGTGTTCAGTTTGTCAGCTCCAGGAGTTACATTCGTATTTTAAATGTATTCTGTATACTGCAATCTTGATTTCCATTCAAATTGTTAATGTATTTTGTATACAGCAATCTGGATTGCCATTCGAACTGTTAATGTATTCTGTATACAACTATCTGGATTTCTGTTTGAACTGTAAGTGTATTCTGTATAATCCAATCTGGATTTCCATTTAAACTGTAAATGTATTCTGTATTTTACAATCTGGATTTCCATTTGAACTGTTAATTTATTCAGTATACTACAGTCTGGATTTCCATTTGAACTGTAAATGTATTCTGCATTCTACAATCTGGATTTCCATTTGAACTGTAAATGTAATCTGTATTCTACAATCTGGATTTCCATTTGAACTGTTAATTTATTCAGTATACTACAATCTGGATTTCCATTTGAACTGTTAATTTATTCTGTATACTACAATCTGGATTTCCTTTTGAACTGTAAATGTATTCTGTATACTGGATTTCCATTAGAACTGTAAATGAATTCGGTATACTGCAATCTGGATGAACTGTAAATGTATTCTGTATACTACAGTCTGAATTTCCATTTGAACTGTAAATGTATTCTGTATACTACAGTCTGAATTTCCATTTGAACTGTAAATGTATTCTGTATACTACAATCTGAATTTCCATTTGAACTGTAAATGTATTCTGTATACTACAATCTGAATTTCCATTTGAACTGTAAATGAATTCAGTATACTGCGATCTGGATTTCCATTAGAACTGTAAATGAATTCGGTATACTGCAATCTGGATGAACTGTAAATGTATTCTGTATACTACAGTCTGAATTTCCATTTGAACAGTAAATGTATTCTGTATACTACAATCTGAATTTCCATTTGAACTGTAAATGAATTCAGTATACTGCGATCTGGATTTCCATTAGAACTGTAAATGAATTCGGTATACTGCAATCTGGATGAACTGTAAATGTATTCTGTATACTACAATCTGAATTTCCATTAGAACTGTAAATGTATTCTGTATACTACAGTCTCTATTTCCATTTGAATTGCTAACTTATTCAGTGTACTACCATCTGGATGCCC
The DNA here is from genome assembly GCA_016617855.1 of Megalonaias nervosa. Taxonomy (NCBI): domain Eukaryota; kingdom Metazoa; phylum Mollusca; class Bivalvia; order Unionida; family Unionidae; genus Megalonaias; species Megalonaias nervosa. Next base: position 22,130 of record JAECUM010093214.1, read on the forward strand.
ACTTAAACTATTAAATTAAATGTATCCTTTAAGTAGTATATTCTCTGTTTAACTGTAAATGTATCCTCTAAGTACTACAGTCTGGATCTCTACTAATTGCTAATGAGAACTATCTGCAGTATTATCGGTTGATATGAACTGACACTGGGAAACAAGCTTGTACTTATGATCTTATTTTTTGTTGTTGATGAAATTAGCATGTACTTACTAAGGGAAGAAAGTAGTAGAAAAATATTTTATTATAGTATTTATTTAAATTACTTAATAGCCCATGATTACATTATTTTATTATAGTATTTATTTAAATTACTTAATAGCCCATGATTACTATATTTTATTATAGTATTTATTTAAATTACTTAATAGCCCATGATTGCTATATTTTATTATAGTATTTATTTAAATTACTTAATAGCCCATGATTACTTTATTTTATTATAGTATTTATTTTAATTACTTAATAGCCCATGATTACTATATTTTATTATAGTATTTATTTAAATTACTTAATAGCCCATGATTACTATATTTTATTATAGTATTTATTTAAATTACTTAATAGCCCATGATTACTATATTTTATTATAGTATTTATTTAAATTACTTAATAGCCCATGATTACTTTGGTTTCAGACAAATAAAGTACCAGATTGGGTGGCAGGGGAGTTAACTGCATCTGTTGGATCCTCACTGTTCAAGTCCTCCATTGGTAACCCTGCTGCCCACTCCACCTGGAGATCAGGCCTGTCCCCTGAACACTCTTCTCCAAGAAGGTGAATACTCCTTTACTATTCATTATCATGTTCTTTTGCAGACTTAGTTTAGAGTATGTTACTGTACTGATGAGATTTAAAAGTTTTGAGATTTTTCCACAGACCTTCATGTTGCATCTGATATTTTTGTTATTTAATAAGCCTACTGCAAGACACCAGAGACCATTCTAGAGGGCAAATAGAGCGAAAATCTCACTTTGGTTTGTCAAATTGTATGCTTAATCAGAAGAAGTGACTTGGATACTGTCAGAAAACACTGACAGATCACTAATGCATACAATTGCTGTTCCATTTAAGAATGTACTTGATTTGTTTTGCAGTTATATTTTATCCGTTAACAGAGTCTGAGGTTTTACTTTGGGGAAGTCCTATGACACCATTACAAACAAAGGACCATTTTCAACATAATTTTTCTGCTTACTGAATGTGACAAGTCATTCATGCATCTGTAATCACTGCCTAATAGAAAAGTTTAAATTAAAATTGTGAGACAATGTCAGGAGGTGAGGTGTTTTAAATTATGTAGCTATTTCTTTAAATTTGATTGAGGAGAGTAAGTTAAGATCCTGCTAAAATCTGATTTAAATTTGATTGAGGAGAGTAAGGTAAGTTCCTGCTAAAATCTGATTTAAAGTTGATTGAGGAGAGTAAGGTAAGTTCCTGCTAAAATCTGATTTAAAGTTGATTGAGGAGAGTAAGGTAAGATCCTGCTAAAATCTGATTTAAAGTTGGCACAGGAAGACCATTCTGACACATATTATGGGAAGTTAATAAACACATAGTTGATTTTCCTCACTCCAAATCACTTCATATGGTGGCTAATATTACTACATTCTGGATTTCTTTTTGAACTGTTAATTTATTATGTTTACTATAGTTTGAATTTCCATTTGAACTCTTAATTTGATCGGTGTAATACCATCTGGATCCCAACTTAAGCTATTACTGTTTCCTTTTCTTAGTTCACTCTGGATCCCAGTTTAACTGTAAATGTATCCTGTAAGGACTACAGTCTGGATCTCTGTTATTTGCTAATGAAAACTATATGCAGTATTGTCAGGTTGATATGAACTGGGAACAAGCTCTTATTCTGTAAACACATTTCTAAGTTTTTGATCATGAGCTCAGATAGATTATCAAGAGATGTTTAATTTCAAGCAGCAACAACATCTACTGATACAGATGATGATGATGATGATAATGATATGCAGTATTGTCAGGTTGATATGAATTGGGAACAAGCTCTTATTCCATAAACACATTTCTAAGTTTTTGATCATGAGCTCAGATAGATTATCAAGAGATGTTTGATTTCAAGCAGCAACAACATCTACTGATACAGATGATGATGATGATGATAATGATGATGATGCTGATGCTTATGATGATAGTCATAAGGACAATATTAATATATAATAATAAACAGTTTTCATAAAATAGTGATTCATTTATCAAATTGCTCTGAAGGTTGCTTACTTTTCCCTGTTTTTCAAGGAGGTGGAAATTTGGGAATCCACGATGAATGAGGTTGTTAGCACTTATTTCTTTTTGTGACATGAACATATGTACATATGTGGCTGTAATTGAATTATCAACAGTTACTGTTTAATTGAATGTAAATGTTATTGTGTTTTCTGTATATTACAATCAGGATTTCCATTTGATTGAAAATCTCTTCTGTATACTACTATTTAATTTAAATGTTGTCATGTTTAGTGCCTTGATATTGTCTGTTAAGTTGATCTTGATAAGTGTAGAGCAGCAGAGAGGGTGAACAGACCACTTTTTAGAGCAGTCCGTTGTTCAAAATAAAGCTTCCTACGAAAATGAAAATACAAGCATCAATAACCCTAAACTGAGACCTCTAACCTGCTTGCACTAAACTGAGATCTCTAACTGGGTTAGCGCATTTTTGTTATTTTTTCTTTTGATGTTTGTATTTTCAAATTTTTATGCATTCTCATTTACCAACTTGGGACATCCTCGATGGAGCTTCATTAATATCGGTGATAAAGTCAATAATATCATTACCGTCCTTGTCCAACAACTTTGCATTTTCATTAAAATCTTTAAGTACGTCATAGCATCGCTGATTGCTGATCATTTACAGATGGTGCCACTAAATACAAACTTATCCCACTTGAGCCATCTCATTATCAGGTTAAGCTATTATTGCGTTTTACCAGACCCAGATGGGCCTATGATAATTGCTTTGATAGAATTTGGTAGTGCTGGATGATGCTTGACTGGCTCTTGCTTTTGTGTCGCTGAAAAATCAGTGATATCCATGTTGTAGGAATACATAATAATTATATGAATTTATATTGTGTTTCATGCAGAGCACCCACCCCCACCAGTGGATTAAAAACAATAACGATGAGAAATAAAAAGTGTGCACTTACAGGAAAGTGTGTGAAATGTGGTTAAAAAAGAATACAAATTTATCTCTCATGAAACAGGTGGATATATTGCTGCTTCACAGGGAAAATTACCAGGAGCTCCATGGTCTAAGTATCCTGGCAAGAAGCATCTTTCTGGATATGATTATTGTGGTCCTGGAAACCAACTTGATATCCGACTTGACGAGAAAGATCAACCAAGACCAGGAGAATATCCAATAAATGGCGATTGATCAAGCATGCCATGTTCAGGATGTTGCATATAAAAATCCAGATTTACAACAATGACATATTGCAGATGTGAAGTTGATTCACATTCTAAAGTCTGTAAAAAATAAATCTCTCAGAGAATTGCTTGCTAATTTTTTTTATAAGATCTGTGATGAAAGGTAAACTAGTGCTAGAGGCTGGTAATTAGTCGGTCGATTATTATTATAATAATGGAATCGATTTATTATAGCCCAAGAGGATATTGGAGGGATTGAACAGTGATTAGTAACCTTGCTGATGCAGCAGGTGTTGAATGTTCTGTTGCTGCAGATTGGTTAGCACAACAGGCAATATGGCAAATTTAACTACCACCACCTAAAAAATATTCAGTACGCACATTTTGATGTCAGTACTTCCAATGAATCTCATCAGCAGATATTTTGTTTTACTGCATGATGCTATTAAATTTGGTAGACCTCAGTCGCACACACACAAATACGCATTGACTATTGTTGACATTGCAAGTAGATATAAAGAAACAGAACCACTATCAACAAAGACAGCAACTGAAGTTGCATCTGCATTTGAACAAATTTATCAACGAGTGGCCTTGCGATGGCCACAGTTCTTACAGGTTGATCCTGGCAGAGAATTTCTTGGTGCAGTAACATCTCTGATGAAACAACATAACATCAAAATCAGACGAGGGCACACTGCAATTCATCATGATCAAGCAATCATTGAGTGATTTAATTGAACACTTGCTGAGTGATTGTTTGGATATCAGTATGCACAGGAAATATCCCTGAACAAAGTTCAGCTGGACAAGAGATCTCGTGAATGGGTTGCAAAACTACCAAGTGTGATAGCTGCGTCAAATAATGAAATTACTCATGGAATTTCTATGACTCCCATTAATGCAAATCAAAGAAACACATACCATTTAAGTGACATGACTCTTTCTCAAAACAACCATTACTAGGTAATGTGACCGTCAGATATTTATATGAGCCAGGGGAGCTTGAGAGAGGGGTAAAAAAGAGCAACTGACCCAGTCTGGAGTGTAACCGTACATAAAATTTCCAGCTTGGTAAGATCCACGGGTAGACCTACAATTTACAAACTAGATTCAACTGCCCCTCAATGTGGATTTGTCCATGAACAATTACAAGTAATTCCTGAAGATACACAATTACCACCACCTTCACTTCTGTGAAAGCAGGACACCAGCTCCAGGGTGCTGGCACCCTGACATTGATTACACTCAAGACAGGTCAGCATCACATTTTCGCGTGTGTGGCCGAGACTACTATTAATTCTATCCATGGTAAACTGTCATGGGTTATTAGGAGAATACTGTCACAACATTACTGTATTACAGCAAATACAATAATTGTTTTGTTGCTGTTTCAGTGTCATGATAAATTCAATATCAAGATCAAAATCATGCTTATTTTTTTGGTCAGATTGCTGATAACCAGCTAATTTTTCCTTACCATATCGTCGTTTATTTCTTGAGTTTGATTATTATTCATTTTGCAGTCTATGATAACCCTCCATAGCTGAGACATTCTTCTGACTCTCGACAGTGCTAGATAAACTAAATTTGACCATTCAATACGATCATCAACAATCCAGATATTTGTATTGGAAATAGTTAATCCTTGTGATGAATGAATCGTTATAGCATATCCTAGAGTTCCATGGAGATTTATCCATCATTAACACACTCTCAACAACATCCACAGGAACTAAAACAATATCATTAAGAACAAGTTTTCGTTTCCTTGGTTTTACCCCTGACTCTGTCAGGCAACCCGGAATTTCAATATCAATATTTTGTTTGCATGTATCTGCTGGGTGATAGCACAATGGTGCAGGTAGATCTGGAAACTTTTCTTTATGTAACAGAAATAATTGTTGCTGAAGTGAATCACGAATTATCATCCAACTTGCAACCATGATTCATTTGGTCTCCACATATTCCAAAAATCATTCATAGGAGTTTCTAGTATTACTTAATGCATTATTTCACATTGAATTTTATCTGGCTGCAGTCTGATTAACTTTTTAAATTCCTTCACCGGTTCATCAATAGCTCTGTGATCATCAAGTATTTCCTAATAATAATCTACAAACTTTTCAGCCATTCATGCGGAGATGATCCAACAGAAGGTGGTGGTTGACCATGATTGCCCTACATGATAACAGTAGTATTTCGAGTCAATAACCAATCAAGAAATATTTTTAAAACCTCTGCGGATACAGTGCATATTTCATCCCAGGTCTGAGGAATATATTTCTCACCCATTCACTTAGGAGTCCATGCATCTCCTTTCTATCAAAAGAAGATGTGATAAGTATGAGATTTTCATCTCTCTGGCGAGTTGGTGAGTCAGAGTTAGTACAATCATATCAAAATTCCCTGAACCACAGTTAAGGAATAATTCAATCGCACATGTTGTTTTACCAGAACCTCCAGGTCAGTTGAGATAAATGGTTTTATGTCTGGCCACAGGATCATATACCAATGTTGCTGATGATGGTTGTGACATTCGATTATTTTTATAATATATATCCTTTGATTCAACGTTGGCGGATTCAGATTAACTGAGTGTTTTTCTCTTTTTATTCTCTGTTCACCCCATGATGCATCAATGCTGATCTGTAATTCATTTAGCAATCCTGCATTTTTTTATTGATATAAAATGAATCTATGGTGACTCTAACTGTGGTGTCAGGAAATCTGCTTATTATTGATAGTAAGTTTATTGAAACATACGTGAGCATCGAAGATCTTAAATGAGTAAACTGTGGTGAGTCACCATCAGTGTGGCTCACAATTGTTCCTAATTTGGCTCCGTCCAATAAGTTAACATTATTTTGATTTACAGATATATTTTTCTCTGTTGTATCGGCAGTTATGAAATTGAGCTCAGCATCATTGATAATTAATCTAGTACAATGCCATTTATGATCATATGATCCTCCTTGTGTAAATTTTCCAATTATTTTTCTGCCAAGATCTTTTGCAAGTTTAATTTTGTATTCTACAGCATTGGGATTCTCGTTGAGAACAGATCTCTCAATGACAGGAGGTTTTGGCAGCCAGACTTGTTTTTTGTGGACGAAATGATATTATTCTTCACTCACTGTTAACGATATCAATATATTTGCATCAAGCATATATCGTAATAAAACTATTGGAGTCCAACCACATTTATTAAAATGACGACCAAACCAAACAGCGACAACCGGATGAAGATTTTCCAATGCAAACTCAAGTGACTCAATACATGCAAATCCTGTTAAATCAAAATCTGTCAAGGGTCCGTTTATCGCACCTCCGGTCATCTCGTGTGTTGGATATCCAAATCTTTTAAAATACTCAGAACACTCTCCCATTCCAAAAAAACTTCCAGGATAACATGCAGCCATATCAACTGAATAACATCCTTATAATCATACTTAGTATTCCACAATATGCTGTGTCCGTATTTGACACAACTGCGTTGTATATCTTCAAGAAATTCCAACTGTGTTGGCCTCCATGAATTTTCCTTCTGAGCAAAGTGAGCAGCAACTGATGGAACAACAAAGCAATTACTGAGTAATTGTTTGATAACATCAGTATCGTTTGTGTGTTTCAACGGAAGATTTTTCATTTTCTCGTGAAGAGATCCTGCATGATAAATATCTCCATTAGGTCGTACAAACTGATTATAATTCACAAATTCAGAACTTTGAAATAACCAAACGGATACAGGATCGCTTTTACTAATTTTGTAAATAAAATCAAACGTATCATCGTTATAAAATTTAACAGTTCTTTTTCGTGGAAATAATGTTATGTCAGACATCCATGCATGCGTGTTATGATCAACAATCTCTATTGGGGTTCCCTTTGAGTTATATTTTGCTTCATGTAAAATTTCACCTGTTAGTGTTTTTATATTTATCAGAAATTTTAATTTCTTTTCCAACTCAGCAACGTTGTTGATCGTAGCTCCATGTTCCTTGACACACTCAGCCGGCTCATTTATTTTTTGTGTGTCTCAGATCTGTTCAACCATTTCCACGTTTTCACATTTGTGAAATGGTCTATAACTCTTTCAGCAACACAATTCAGCTTCGAAAGTTTCATCAGCAGGAGGTCATCAACGCTAGGCTTATCATTCAGCAGATACATCGCATAAACAACTGCCATCACAAGATATGCTCGTTGATAATATGGTTTGTCAGTACCAGTCAACATTCCTGTTTTGGAATTTTTATTTAACGTTACAACATCTCCAGCATGATGTGATTCCCAAACAGGGTCTCCTTTGTCATGAATAATTCATGTGTCATCTACTGCTATGATAAATTTTATTCTAAAAAGGTATCTTTGTTTGTAGAGATGATTAATGATTGTCCTTGCTTGCTTGTCATTCATTGTAGCATCAACATCTTGCCTAATTCTGAATGTTGACCACACATAAGCCGCACCATCTTTGCAAAAATGTCTCTTTGTTTTACTGATATGATTCATTAAAGTCTTATTTGTGAAATCAACATCAATCAGAGCTTGCCTCGGCAAGTCAGGGGTTATTTTGTCAAGATCGAATCTAGCTTTAGAGGGCTTAATCGCAGATAATCTCGTAAATTCCTCTATGTTATAATTAAGTCAAATATATATTAAATTAAACTTCAAATCTTTATAATATATAATGATTCAAGCAAAGAATAGTTGCAAATCGCAGATAATCTCGTAAATTCTTCTATGTTATAATTAAAGCAAATATATATTTAAATTAAACTTCAAATCTTTATAATATATAATGATTCAAGCAAAGAATAATTGCAAGTTTTTGATAATTGGATCTACAACTCCTTGTAATCGGGCTTGTGTAACAGATTTCTGTGGATACCACCTACAGAGTGTGCGATGAGGGAGTCTAGGACTAGAGCTGTGTTTGAAATGTAACAAGGGAGGTAGGGGGAAAATGCAGTTGTGTTTAGAATGCGGCAGTAAAAAATACAGAGCTTTGAAATGGTATTATGATAAAAAAATAATGGTAATGAATCTCTGATAAAAAACGCTGTAGACTATCTTGCTAGATTTTCACGCTAACATATTTTCTTCTAGTAATAAAATAATAATTTAGACAAATAATATATACTATATAAGTGGAGTAAGGAAATAACGCCTATGAATTTGTAACACATCCTATTATAAAAAATTATGATACATTGCATGCTAGTGTAATTAGGAACTGTTGACTGAAAAAACAGTCGGTTCTGTTGATAATGCTTATTATCTCAGATTTACTGTTGGGGAAAAAAGGTATCTCTGTCACAAATTTATTTATGAATGTGTTCATGGCCTGATCAAAGATGGACTTGTGATTGATCATGTTAATGGCCAAAAACTAGATAATTCTTTGAATAATTTTGCAAGCTATTATACAGAATTGTAAACATGGAAATACTGGTAAATTTAATAAATCTCCAAGACAAGTTAGATGTATAAATGCAGAGACATGGGAAGAAATAGAATTTCAGTCGATATATGCAGCTGCCAAATATTTCTGCATTTTCTCAACTTCGCTACAGCATGTCGCAGATAATATAACCAAATCAGTATTTTCAAAGAAATAAAAGCAAAGTAGAATATTTAGGTATCTCATTCCTGAATTTTTTGATGAAGTAGAACAGAAATATACTTCTGAATTTTACAATGAAGTAGAACAGAAAAATACTCTTGAGCAAATATTTAGGAGTAAAAACTCAGTATTAAAATACTTAAATATTATTCTTTGTTTGTATTTAAGTATTTTACTTCTAAGTTTTACTCCATTGTAAAACAGGAAAATACTCTTTAGTTTTGCAAAGGGAAATAACTCTGTCAAGTAAAGCTTCTTCCAGTGGAGAGATTAAAGAGTAACCTCACTTGTATTTTATAACAACTTCCACTTATAAATGGAATTATTTTTTTTTTTTTGTTGTTTTGTAAAAAAAAACCATTTTCTTCGTTTTTCTGACTTTGTCAAGTTTCTTGCCCCCTCCCAACTTTGTCAGGGATAGTAGTCAAGAAAAAAGAGAAAAACAGACAAGGACAAAAATAAGCCACGCCCCTTGTATGAGCTATGTTTGGATTCCCTGGTATTGGTAACCTTAATAATTTCTGAAACATATAATAGTAGATAAGATTCGTGGTCAATGTGGATTTTCATTCTCAACGTCCATGCGTATGCATGGAATTAGTGTTCCAATCTGATGACTGATAAATTTGTCGATGGTTTGCGATAAATAAAAGCTCAAAATTCAACAGAAAAATATAATGATAACTGAAAATTCATGTACACCTCCCCACCATGTTGAACAATGTGGTGGGTGCTGATTTTATATATATATATATATATATATATATATATATATATATATATATATATATATAGATATTATATGAGAACAGTAGCACTGTAAGTGAGAGTCCTTGGAGTAAACACTACGAACTATGACCATGAAGCAGTAGCATCAGTAAATATATATATATGAGAACGGTAGGCACTGTAAGTGAGGAAATAGCCATACACACTGCTCTTACTGTTTAGTTTTTGTTTTTATTTTAAATAAATATTTATTGTATAATGAATCCAAAAATACTAATGCAATTATTTCTGCGATTAAAAGATTACATGATGATGATATAGAACTTTCTGATCAACTGATCCTGAAAAAATCACAAATGATTTTGAAATATTACAAGAACGAACATCTGAAGGAAGATACATACTAGCAGCCAAGTACAGGTTTATTAAATTACTCCAACAGGCAATGAAACAGTCGCTAGCCCACATCGACAATACAATTGTCTGACAACTCATTCCACTTGCACAAGTGATTGAGAAAATTAGATCAGAGTTGTCATGCAAAATCGAAACAAAAAAGATTGTGAGTGCACATGTACGACAGTTGAAAATAATTATATACGATTGTAAACAATCGGATTGTAAACACCCTGACTTTGTCCTTGACAGAGTCAAGGGGGGTTGTGAAAGTGAAAATTGTGAAAGTGAAAGTTGTAACGGATTGTAAAGAAGCACGAGTTTTGACTATTGGCCCACCCCAGATTATATGAGGGTTCTTTGTCAAGGGTGATTTTTACTTTTTCTTTGGTTAGAAAGTTGGGTAGTTTAAATTTTTAGATAACCCATCAAGTATTTCCCGTAACTTAGACCGTTTAAGGCAAAAATATGCGTAATTCCGAATTTGATCCTTATCACACACAGCTGTAATAACATGTTCTCGTTGCATTCATTTAACTGTTCCTGCGTTAACCACCATAATCATCAGTAAGTATATTAACACTAAACTTTTCTGTGTGGGGGAGTGTCAAGATTGTTTTGACGGCATTTTTGAGCACTGCTTTGTTGAATACAAAAGCTCTCGTGTGTTTTAACATTATATAATACAACACAAATAATTATTTTTTCATTGTTCCATGGGCCCCATACCCTGATTATATCAGGGGGTGGGATTTTTTTTAATTGTTGACTTTGTCCCTGACTATTGTCAAATCTCACATACAAACTTATTGTGAGGGATTCATCTCGCAAATCAAGGTGTCCGTGCTGGTCAGTAAGTCTGAAATGTATCCGTGATTATAGTGGATTATGGCATCGTAGATAAACTGGATTATCAGGTGCTGACACAATTCAAAATCCAGGTGGAACTTCAGGGGTGAATGAATATAAGATATATCCTTGCAGTGCCTGCCTAGATCTTTCAAGATCTGCTTGATAACTGCCATCGATTGCATCACATACCAGACTGACTGCTATCATTAATGCAATATTGACAACACCTGGTGATATATGATGGCCACCACCGTCTTGATCATTGTTATGTTTGAGAATACTTGGAGGAGGGGATGTAGCTCCCCATGATTCTAGTATTGCTGGAAATATTCATCAATGATATCACTGACAGTTTTTGTCAACTTATCGGTGTTGGATCCTGGTATTATGAATGTTCGTAATTCTGCTTCTGTAATTGCATAGTGTCTGAGAAACAGCTGCTTAATTGTCGTTGTCTTCTCTCCATCCAGTAGAAGATAGATGAATTTTATCTCCAGTAGCAATCACTGTTTCAATAATAATCCGATTGACATACTTTAGGTCGGATATAACTTGATTTAGATGTATTTTTTCAATGATTTGCTGCTTTAGATTGTCGTTTGGATATTCTTGTATGTAACTTTGAAACAACTGATGCAATTTGCTGCATACATGCATGTGTTCAGGCGTAATAGCATTGACGAATGAATTAATAAATTTTTCGTCGATACGTGGTTTTCTATCATCATCATAATCATAGAAAGTTCTTTGTAGCTTCAGAAGCTTTTGTACCATCACTTGCAGTAAAATAATCTTTTTCAGGATCTAATGGCAACCCGTCAATACTAATTCTTTTGGGGTTGATCCATATACCTCCATGGAAATTTTTTTTGACATTCTGGAAGGAAAGAAAATATTTTCTTATCTGAAACATTGTCAGATCGTTGAGGGCATTGTGGTACTGAAGGTGCTGGTGGTGGCACTTCTGGCCATCCTAACACAGTTCTGATCGATGATTGATATGTATCTAAGCTGTAGTCAGGCATCGATATTTCAGTGGCGGCCGATAACATTGGCTCATGAACCATGATAGCTATCTTGGATTCTTTTCCTGTGAAAGATTTAATCCTGCATTGGAATTCACTATTGATCTGTTCAATTTGAAAACTACCTGTAGGAATACCAACAACTTGCCAATTGGGGGTTCCATCAGATTTATTTTTATATGCAAATACCAATGAATTATTTGCTTGCAACCCACTGAATGACTTTGTTCTAATATTTGGCCAACTGTAATATACTCGCAGTTGCGCTAACGCTATTTCTTTGGCTGGAATTGGTGTTGGAAAGCTTTTGTTGAACTAGGCTTGGTTGAGCTCGCTGATATCATCGTGGTTGTTGGTGGTGTTGTATTAGTGATGATTTGTTCTAGCAATCGCCCTAATGTCATCAGGTATTGATCTTGTGACATTATTATTTAAGTCAGGGATCTAAATATCTGTCTTTGTCAGAGTCGGCAGCATCTTTAGACTTTGACTGTCAAGGGGTTGGTTTCCAGTTGCTTCATGGTAAACCTTAATCATTTCTGCAAATTCCTGATCTGATATTATTCCATCATTGAGCCCTGATGATATCAATGATGATAATTTGGCATGCATGTATATTGCTGCTGACAGCAATGTTGTATATTCATGTAATTTATGAGCCGCACACATAGATATCTTTTTTGTGATGATATTAAGAATACCAGCAACACTGGTTATAACTGCAACACCAATTCCTATTACTGGTGCTATTATGTATGTGGCTGATAATTATTTGATTATAGTTGCTGTTCCAGTGACTACTGTGGATGCAGAATATACAGTTATAACGATGATACATCTGCGGTGTTTTTTTTTCTTTTACTGTAAGCGCATCAATGATATTTTTCAGTTGGGTCTGCCATGCCAGCGACCCTACCCCGTAAAAACTCTAGTGCTACGGAAACAGCGAGGAAAATTCAACAAGATCAATTTATTCGCAGAGAAGAAGGTCACTCTCCTATGACGGTGGTGGAACAAAGCCTAACAGAAGTCCATCGCCCGATGTGTGGCCCAATCTTCAATGCAAAGCTACTAACTAGGATCGGAACCTGGAATGTAAGGACGCTATTCCAGTGTGGCAGACTGGCGCAGCTCCTTAAGGAATTCGACAATTACTGGATGGACATCATGGGAGTTAGCGAAGTATGTTGGACGGGCACTGGAAGGATAAATAACAATGGCATGACCATAATCTACACAGGACATGAGACTGAGTATGCGCGAGGAGTGGACATCGTTATGTCCAAAGTAGCAGCGGCAGCACCACTCACAAACTGGAAGCCTGTCAGTGACTGAATCATTGCAGCCCGATTCCAAACAAGCTTCACGAAGATCACCGTGGTGCAAGCATATGCCACCATCGAGGACGCCAAGGACACCGCCAGAGATGCTTTTTATGAGCAGCTCCAAGAAACATTGGACGATTCCCCGTAACATGACCTCGTACTTGTTTGCGGTGACTTTAACGCTAAGATCGGTAGCCAACGCCGTGGATTTGAGCACGCAATCGGGCGGCACGGATCGGCGGATGCGACAAATGACAATGGCGACTGACTTATCTCTTTTTGCACAGCAAATGGCTTGTCAATTGGGAACACCTTCTTCGATCATAAGCAGATCCACAAGAAAACATGGTGGTCTCCTGACGGACGTACACTCAATGAGATCGATCATGTCTGCATTAGCAAGCAGTGGAGATCATTGCTGCTGGACGTGCGAGTGTGCAGAGGAGCTGACGTTGGTTCTGACCACTATCTACTCGCCGCCATGTGTTGACTCCTTCTGAAGCACCAACAGGTGCAGCAAAAGCGGCCACGTCCCATCGCAGTGGAAAAGCTTAAAGATTGTGCAACCTCAGAACGGTTTCAAATCGAGTTGCGAAATCGGTTTAGCCCACTGGCCATGGAGCTGGATGTCGAAGGGAGCTGGTCAAGATTCAAGGACGTGATAATTGGTAGCACCGAGGTGAGTGTTGGGAGGAGACGAGGAACGTATAAGGAGCGATGGATTCAGGAACGGTCTTGGGAATTGATCGACGAAAGGAGGAAGATGCGGCAGAAACGTGACCAGGCAAGGACAGAGCAAGAACGACTGGAGGCATCGGAGGCCCATCGAGAATCAGATCGGAAAGTGAAGAGAAGCTGTAGGCGAGACAAGTGAGAGTGGCTAGACCAGAAGAGCCAAGAAGCACAGGAAGTGGCTGAGAAAAATGACACAAAGACGTTCTACCGCATCGTTCGCGACCTCACCGAAGCGAAGAGTGGACATGGAGCCCCTATTAAAGACAAAAATGGAAAGCCGTGTCTAACCAAAGAAGAACAAGATGCTCGATGGGTTGAGCACTTCAAGGAAATGCTAAATCAGCCTACCCCAGAAACTACCTTCACTTTTGATCCACCCGACCCAGCAAACAACCTGGCCGTGCGGACAGAAGAAATATCAACAGCGGAGACTGAGATGGCGGTACGGCTCCTAAAGAATAACAAAGCGCTTGGCCTGGATATGGTGTCTGCAGAAATGCTCAAGCATGGTGGACGGTGTCTCGTCAACGAATTGACAGATATTCTAAACTCATGTTGGTTGACGACACGAGTACCCGAAGAGTGGCACAAGGGAGTCATCATCAAACTTCCAAAGAAAGGAAACCTGGCGGACTGTACCAACTGGCGAGGAATCACACTCCTCTCGGTCCCTGGCAAAGTGTTTAGCATTGTCCTGCTACAGCGACTAAAGGAAGCTGTGGACACGAAGCTCCGAGAAGAACAGGCTGACTTTCGTCGTAGCCGATCGTGCAATGAACAAATAATCATCCTGAGAAACATCGTCGAGCAGAGCCTGGAACACCAACAGCGGCTCACTATCAACTTTGTCGATTTTACCAAGACCTTCGACAGCATACATCAGGAGTCGCTTTGGAGCATAGCGAGGTTGTACGGCATCCTGGAGTGATTCGTTGAGGTCTTTAGAAACCTCTACCTCGACTCAAGCTGCTGTGTCAGGATGGAAGACGGCACCACAGACTTCTTTGCCATCAAAACTGGCGTGAGACAGGGATGTATCCTGTCTCCTTTCCTCTTCCTTATGGTGATTGACTTCGTTACGCAGAAGGCCATGGACCGAGATGATTTTGGAATTCCGGCTAACTGACCTTGACTTTGCGGATGACATTGCACTCCTTGGCGCCATGAATAAAAAAGCGCAAGAAATGACAATGAGCCTGGAACGCGAAGCGGCCCGAGTTGGACTTAGGATAAGTGGGAATAAGACAAAGATCATGAGGATCGGATATACCACAGCAAGGGATGCCGTGAAGATTGGTCAGCAACAACTTGAGGAGGTAGAGAAATTCACCTACCTAGGCAGCACCCTAGCCAACGATGGCGACGCCGACCACGATGTCACTTGCAGAATAGGAAAGGCAGGGGCAGTCTTTCAACGGCTTTGACCAATCTGGGCCAATGCACAAATCAGTGTAGTAATGAAAATCCGGCTATTCAATACCATCATTGTCCCGACTGCGACCTATGCATGTGAAACGTGGAAGACGTCGGCCCGGATCGCAAGGAGGCTTAACGTCGCCCAACAGCAATGGTTGCGTCGAATCCTGCAAGTCTCGAACAAGGATCGCATCACAAATGAAGAGATCCACCAATGAACAGGCACCAGCCCTTTCAACGACATTGTGACAGAGCGCCGGCTACGCTTTGCTGGCCACTTACTCCGGCAACCAATCTCACGGCATCCAAGAAACGCCATCTCATGGACGCCACAGGGAAGAGGGAAACAAGGCCGCCCCCGAACTGCATGGCGACGCACCTTCATCGAAGATCTGAGAGCGCTGGGCATATCATTGGATGACGCTGAAACCATTGTGACAGATCGACCTCGATGGAGAGCACTCGCTGCCCAATGCGCCGAATGGCGCAGGAGGAACTAAGTCTAAGTCTAAGTGAGTCTGCCATGAACGTGCTTGCTTGTATCAGAAACATTGACCATCATTCGATTGGTTCATTATATAAATTGCTAACACTTTAAGTAAGTCGTATATTAGCGATGAATTCAATACTCGAATAGTACAACCAACTGGGGCTTTTTTTTGGTTTCCACCACAGATATTCCCTCTTTCTTTTGCTCCAATCACTAACACAGATCCAGAAGATCTGTTAACTGGATAACACTGTGAAATTGTGGTTGTCATTGTAAATGTTTTATTGCCGATTACTGATAACCTGTACATGCTGGTTACCTCAGTGCAATGTTTGATGTTATTGGGTTGTCCGTAATGCTGATCCAGATGCTACTATATGTACTACATCATCGGTAATCTTCTTTATGTCAGAGAGTTTAATATCAATGACTACTGGACTTCCAAAAAATTCATTAATGGTTCTATTTACGTTTCTATGAAAATTTGTAAACGTGGTTACATGATTGGCATATTCAGATCTAAATGTGGTCATTCCATCATTGATTGTCATTAATGAGGTCATCATTGGGATGTTGCTATTGTCAATGTATTTTTTCGTTGCAGTGTCATCATTTGATTCTGGTTCTCTCAAATTAGCAGTGCTATTTCTGCCCATGTTGAGATCGCCAGTCATTGCATCACCAATTTTAGCAACGTATTTACTGATCTCAGTTCTGATCATGGCGCCATTGTTGTCTACATATTTTTTTGTTGCCACATCATCATCTGATTTTGGTTCTCTCACATTAATAATTGTATTTCTGCTGATGTTGAGATCACCATACATAATATCTCCAATTCTTCTGATTCATCCAGTAATCTCCCATGAGTGTTAAAATTGATTCCTCTGAGTTTTTAATTTTACTGTTTTTAGTAAATACCAGTAAGTTATCTTCAGTCGCATCTGGAACTCACAGAATAATATCTGTCATTGGGATATTGCTCGTCTTTAATTGTCCTTGCTGATCCTGAAAAACAACAACTTCATTTTGGTCCACATCTGTGAGACGTAAAAGATTAGCAAGCTCATCCTTGACTTTGTTAAGGGTTGCATATTTGGATAAGTCACCTTGAGGCTTGCCCCAATTAAGACTCTGAGCAGATCTTCTGTAAATATCTGCCATTGTATTGTTACGTGTAGGCTCGTACAATAATAACAAGAGAAAAGAGTGAAGACAACAAGCTTTGTATATTTTAACAAAATAATTTATTTCCCTAGAAAACAATGTAAAATTGGAAAATAGGACTTACAGTTTGTGAATATAATCCAAAATTTAATCCTAAGAATGAAAAATACAAGTCCTATCACTAAATAGTTCTATTAGAATCCAAGTTTGAATCTGGACGACATTCCAATATGGAAGGCGATGACGTCAGATGTGGTCCTTGTACAAAATAGCAACAATTCCTCAATTGAATCACAGTTTATGTTTCCAAATAATTCCAGAATAAATTTCCACTGAATTTCTTTCTCCCAGAATTTTATAAAACAGTACACCCATTTGGTTTTCTAGAGAATAAATTATTAAATTCCAAAAACAAATGAACTTCAAAAACAATCTGGTTTCAACAATAAAATAACCTATCCGACCTTCTAGGTATCAGGAATACAACTGACTGACGAGTGCTCAGAAAGGGTTATATAACCACCCTAATTATCACCTCATTCTCGCGAGACAGACTACAAGGTCTCCAAACACTTGAAACACGCAATAAGAAAAATGCATTTCATCACATAGGAAGAACCCCTATCTACTATCACTCTGAAACAAATTGAAAAATAACACATTGTTTATCCAGACTAGACGAAATGACCTTGGTAATAGCCAATTGTTTTAGCGTAGCGCTTACACTACCGCGGACCAAGGTAAACTAAAAATATTGCAAATGTAATACATTTTACGTCTTAGATAAACAGAATTACTGAAAAAGAATTTCGAATCCCTGCAATAATCATTACAATAAAATGTAATGAAACAAAAATAAAATAAAAAAGAATTTTAAAACTAACACACAAGCAATTTAATTACATATACGTAACAGTATATTCACTAAGACCTGTTTAAAACATTGGACGACATGGTATACTCGTGCACGACTTTATGAGGTGGTGTTCCTGATGATGTCAGCGACCTTGACACAGCGTTGAGCACAGCGAGTAGTTCATGGCCACATTGGCAGATCAGTTATTGTCTGTGTTGGTAATGTTGAATACCAGATGGGAATGCTATGTATTCCACCAGCATACTTTAAAAATGCTTTTGGTGGTGCCAACCCATACAAATCAAAATAAACAACTCCACATGGATCAATTGCATATGCATCCCATGAGTACCTGGACCAGAACTTCCATCGAGATTAATGATGCCGGTTTCAACACGGTTTGGTTGTTTTGGTAATTGATCATGCATAACAACACCTCTGAAGTTTTTGATGTTGAATTTTTTAGCAGCATCAAGTAAATCAAAATTGGACATGGGAAACATATTTAGCAAAGTGTCCCAGGCAATCTCAGACACTATTCATGAGTGGATTGACCGTACCACGAATGAGGGGTTCCTGGCCATCTTAGACCCCATCCTTTTTTTGGAAGTCTTTAGTCTGTGACCTGTTGCTTACTTTAATGCCATCCCAGTGGCAGTTCCAACAGCACCAAGTGCAGCTGCTTTTGCAACAGCTGGGGCTGAAGTGGCTATTAATGCTGGTATAGCTGCAAGAAGTGGAAATATACCACCCATTTTGACAATGTCTTTAATAGCACTTGCAGAAAGAATAAGTCTAACACCAGTCGCTGATCGTTTGGCATCATTGAAGTGCTTGAGTTGACGTTCTGTCAGTAATAGTTTATTTAGACCACCTATGATCTGTGCTGATTTCAGCAATATTTTTATTCCAGAATTCTTTTTTGATACTGATTGTAGCTTTTTAATCTGACCAGGAGTCAGACTTACACTAACATGATGATATGATATTATAATATCATGAGCAATTTAATTACTAATCGTTCAATCGATTACATGTTTTCCACTGGGGCATCGGTGATTCTCATTCATCCACCAACACCTTCAAGCAGCATTGTTTTGTCTGAGAGTGTAACAGTGATTGCTTTATAACCACCAAGTAATAGCTGGTGCACCAGGTGTAGCAGCAGGTACCCGTGCTACATGAGCTTCAAAGTGTATGTCAACGACTGATTGTCTGAACAAATCCAAGTGTTCCAGTGAGAAATAATAGATCGGATATAATGTTGTGAAATCCCGCTGAGATATCTGCAAACCAGAATCCACATTCTGATCATGCCCCATGAATGTCATCGACCGATGATAAGCATGTACAACATAATTATTATCAAAATTCAGCAACACTTCTTCAGAAGGTTCTTGATGTCCATTTATCTTCAAAGAAACTTCACTAACCCCAAGCGTGTCAAACACCATTGGATTTTGTTCCTGCATATCTACTCTGGCATTTTCCTGAAACGCGATGGATATATGTTGTGGTGCTGACACTCCCTGCTGTGATGCTATCTGCCATGTGAATAACCCAGCAACATTACTTTGAATACTGTCTGTGGTCATTGTCAACCATGACAACGTTGATTTACCACCTGAATCCATAAAAGAGAACAGCCGTTGTTCTTCGACGAGCGATGGAGTCATTACTGGTATCCACAACAAAAGTTTTGTTAGTATTACTTTACCTGCATCAACGGCAGCAGCATGCCATATTGCATCATTGTCGGTGGCTTTTCTAACAAATACCATGGTGTGTTTAGCGCCAAATATAACTTTTCTAACTTGTCTGCAGAATCCAAATATATGTGATAGTGGAATCATACATGAAAATTTATCATCGCCGTTCAACATTGATCAGCGTGATGCGAATCCTAAGTTGAAATTTTCATTCATTGATGCAACTTCAGTTCCAGCTGCATTCAGTCTTATTTGCTGATTTTGGCTGATCAGTGGTATCTTTTGCAAACATCATTGATGGACCACCTGATCTCAAGTAATCATCTCTGTATCTTGCAAGGCCAAGTATCGTTGTGGCAATGTCAATGTTTTCCAGGCATGATTCAGTATTTCTTTCATTGATGCTATATGTGGCACTGTTAAATAATGCCATAACTCCGTTGTTGACAAAACCAACTCGATCACCAATTCCGTACGCTATATCATCTGCTTTCAAAAGTCTACCTTCGATCTCAGTGAGTGCTTCAGCGGGCAGGAAATATCTACCTGTATCCTAAACTTGCAGCTCAATTCTTCCTCATGTGTTAGGTGCACATGCATCATAAGAATAATACTGATAATCACACACTGATTCATCCTTGAGAACTGGCACGTCCATGTCAAATGCTGGATCAGATACATGTTTAAACATTATTTATATTTGTTATCGTCTACTTCCTGCTATTAGACTAGCAGTTATATTTTTTTCTTTTTCTGACAGGGGTACATCAGCCAACTCTGCTAGTTTTTGATTTGCAGCGTGATTTATTATTTTACTGACACCTGCTGGCATAACTTCGGTGCTTGCCAGTTTTACTGGCTGAGGTTGGACGGCTGGCGGTCTGTGTATTAATCATGCTAGTCTATCCTTGATTACTGAGAATGCTTTGCTAGCAACATGGCCAACAGCACCAATACCTTTATCATGAAAATCATCAATAGCTTTCATTCCCAGTTGCTTTGCAATCGGTATTGCTTTCGGTGCTATCCTTCTGAATAGACCCTGAACAACATCACCGAGTCCATCTTCGTAGATAGCTTTATATGTTAGTAATCTTGAATTTATCACCCTGATCATTACAAATCCATGCTGAGCATTATGTATGATCATATTATTTTCTTGTAACTGATCTAATTGAATCAATCACTGCGATAATCATCAACAATTTCATCAATGCGGGACCGATAAACATTAATGTCCATGATACTGCCTGTAAATAATCTCTGACAAATAGCAGCTGCTTCATTAATGATTTCTGGGGAATTATTTCCGTCTCATTTTCTGCCAATCACAATTTCTAGTCGTTCAACATTGGCAAGGATGTTATTGGGACAAAGTTTATCGGGCAATGGAAGGATTTGTTTTTTTGTTTTTACACTGCCAATGGCAAGACCTTGTCTGGATTTTTGCAATTGTTTTCATTGTAACCTGGCAAAAGACCTGTCTATTCCAATGATATATAAAATATATCTTGTATCATTATTTCGGGCCTGATCAACTTCGTAGTGTATACGAAATATCCATTTGTACCAGTTATCATGACTTACAACATGATCAGTGTACTCAGGTTTTAAAACTCTTTCTCTATTATCAAAACTCTGCACGGCAAAACCAGATAATTTTTCCATGCTGTCAAGTTGTTTTATGAAGGCAATACTCTTTTCAGTAAATTTATCATTCACTTCAGTTCCGACTCTTGCTTGTTCTGGTTCTGGTTCTGGTATAAGATCTTTTATATCAGCTGCTTCAGAACGAAGCTGGTCAATATTATCAAATATTTCTTGTATTTGTGGTTGTGGTTGAGCAGCAGCTATTTCATCTGGAAGTTATCTTAAAATCTTTTTTATTTTGTTTAGTTCTTTTTGCGATTTTTCCAGTTGCTTTAGCGGCTTGCTCTAACATGAGATGAAGACCTTAGGTAGCCTTCATAACCAGTTTAAATAATTAACCTGTATCCTCCGCAAATTCCATTCGAGCCTCCTGGTGTCCTTATAGTTGTTGCTTGACAGAATCACGGACGGGGAGATATTTCTTAATTGCCTCTAGTCACTGTTGAGCTAATTTAGTTGTATGAGATTGCATGTGAATGTCCTGAGTCGGCAAACAAGAATGCATAAAAATTTGAAAATACAAACGTCAAAAGAAAAAATAACAAAAATGTGATAACCCAGTCTGATGTCTCGGTTTAGTGCAACCAGGTTAGAGGATTTCTGTTTAGATGCCTGTATTTTCAGTTTTGTAGGAAGCTTTATTTTCAAAAACGGACTGCTCTAAAAAGTGGTCTGTTTCCCCTCTCTGCTGCTGTGTATGTGTGTGTGTGTGTGTGATTTTTATTGTTAACATGGCTTTAATAATTTTTCAGTTATATTGCTATGATGTATGCAGTATGGAAGTTTATAGTGATGTCTAGCACTGGGGCATCATGCCGCAGACAAGTAGCATCATGCCCAAAGCAGTCACATTATCCTGACACCAGGCTAACCGGTCCTAACTCTAATGTCTTATTACTGAATTCCAAGCAAGGCAGCTGCTAGTACCATTTTTACAGGTCTTTGGTATGTCTCAGCCAGGTTTCAAACCCGCAACCTCCTGCATCCAAGGCAGATGCTCTAACCACTTAGGCATATGAGCAGTCAGTATTTTGTTTTGGAGAAAATGGCAATATATAAGAATGAATTTTTGGACTGCAACTTGATGGCTTTTAATAACAAGGAGCTTAGCTTCACATTCCATCAAATCTAACACCCATCTTGGCACTGGCAGAATTTATCCAAATTAATACAAGTAAAGAAATTAGATATTTTACTCAATAATTCATATTCCATCAAATCTAGCACCCATCTTGGCACTGTCAGAATTTATCCAACTCAATACAAGTAAAGAAATCAGATATTTTACTCAATATTTCACAGGTTTATGAGATATAGATATTTTAGGCTTTACACCTGTTGCACTTGGATGTTATATGAATGGTCTTGAGTACTGTATAGCACTTATGTACTATTATGAATGGTCTTGACTACTGTATTGCATTTGTATTTTGAATGAATTGTCTTGACTACTGTATAGCATTTGTATGTTATATGAATGGTCATCATCAACATCATCATCATCAATCCCTTAGCCTAAGAGGTCATTGGGGCACCACAGTTGACTTTACAACCAATTCTCTCCATCTTTCCCTGTTCTCTTCTGCCCTTTGGGAATCTCCAAATCCCATACCTGTCCACTCCTTAATGTTGTCTTCCCACCTCTTTTTCTGTCTGCCTCTTCTTCTGCACCCTTGCACTGTGCCTTGCAAGATTGTTTTTGCCAATCCAGATGATCTTGAGACATGACCGTACCACTTCAGTTTGCGCTTTTTTACAGTGGCCAAGAGGTCTTCATAGGATCTGATGGCTCGTTGGATCCTGTTATGGACTTCTTTGTTGCTTACATGATCAATGTATGAGATGCCCAAGATCTTGCGGTAGCATCTCATTTTGAAGGTTTGAATCCTTCTTTGTGAATCTGATGTGAGCATCTATGTTTCACAAGCATACAGAAAGATAGATATGACAATCGAGTGCATTAGCCTTATTTTGGAACCAAAAGCAATGTTGGTATCTTTCCATATTGGTCTCAACCTTGTTATTGCTGCTGTTGTCTGGGCAATCCTACAAAGTAGTTCTGGTTTGGAGTCGTCATCTGTGATAATTGACCCCAATTACTTGAAGCTTGTGAGTCTTTCCAGCTTCTGCCCACTGACCTTTATTTCTGCACTGATGCCATTGGTGTTGTTTGTCGTCAGTTTGTTTTTTTTTGGCGCTAATGTCCATACTGTATGCTGTGGAGGTTGTGTCGAAGCACTCAACCAAGTCAGCCAGACATGGTCATGAGTATTGTATAGCACTTATGTGTTAGATGAATGGTCTTGACAACTGTATAGCACTTGTATGTTATATGAATGATCTTGACTACTGTATAGCATTTGTATGTTATATGAATGATCTTGACAACTATATAGCACTTGTATGTTATATGAACGATCTTGACAACTGTATAGCACTTGTATTTTGAATGAATGGTCTTGACAACTGTATAGCACTTGTATGTTATATGAATGATCTTGACAACTGTATAGCACTTGTATTTTGAATGAATGGTCATGACAACTGTATAACACTTGTATGTTATATGAATGGTCTTGACTACTGTATAGCACTTGTATTTTGAATGAATGGTCTTGACTGCTGTAACAGGATTTGACCTGAATGGATGCTTGGATTAAATGACAACAAACACAATGTGATGAAAGATGGAAGTTTATGAAAGGAATTAATAAAAATATGTATATCCTCTACAACATATACAGTGTGATTCTTTCAAGCTCTAAACACACGACTCATTCAATTACTTCACGCAAGCATTCACAAATGGGAAAACAAAAATGTGATTCATATGTTCAAAAATGAAGGTAAGATTCATATAATTTCATGTAATGAAAGTAAGATTCATATAATCTCATGTGATGAAAGTAAGATTCACATAATCTCATGTAATTAAAGTAAGATTCACATAATCTCATGTAATGAAAGTAAGATTCAAATAATCTTATGTAATGAAAGTAAGATTCACATAATCTCATGTAATGAAGGTAACTCAAATTGTACTTAATTGAAACACACCATATGTTCCATGTACTCAATTGAAACAACATAATCAATTGAAACAAACATGATCAGTTGTAATCAACATAACAATTGTACCAAACATATGACTCGTGACTCATAGACATTTGTACAGCTCGTACGATTCATAACCACGTATGACTCATATAAATACTTGTAAAAACTTGCAAACAAAACATTTTGACCTGGTTCACATGTCCATTGTTAAACCACACAGTTCTCCTGAATTCTTGGGTTAGCCCACACTTGTATTGGCCACCCCCCCCCCTTCATGAATCCACTATGTGCACAAGTTTACAAATCAGCACTTCTGTCCTTGTATGGTCTTGATGGTCACACCTGCTTCCATCCCCATACAGACAGCAAGACAGCCAGACCGACAGCCTGATACACCCACCCACACACACAGCTAACATAAAGCCAAACTGGTCATAATAACAGGTACCGAATAAAATCTATAGACACATGCTACTTAATTAAACTCTTAATAGCAACCTGTAACAGTTCAAAAGTTCACAATATTTCAGATCTGCGTAGTGGTAAAGGCAACATTTCATGTTACGACATTAAAACTAAATATGCTTCCCATATCATATAAAATAAAATGTAGCACTTACCCCTATGGCCGTAGAACAGAAATGGAGAATGTACACTCCTTGAAAAGATCCAAAAGACCAATGTGTCAGTCAGAGAAGAAACTGGCCTTAAATCTACAGGAGAATGAGTATTAGGGTAAAATACTCGTGCTTACCATACTTTTTGTGTCTCTCGCCACAAGCGATCTACGACGAGATACAAGCTAGTTCAGTTGCTTAACTAGACAAACAATTATCCACCCTAGGTAATGTTGTATGCATGTATGATGAAAATGATCAAATCATTCTAAGGTGAAACCAAGTTATTTCTTGCCTTATTCTGTGACAATACCTCCCCCCTAAGAGAAAAATGTACACATTTTTTTTAGCTTTCACAGAATAAAAGAAAATAACTACTAATGTTGCTTTACAATATCTAAACTGGTTATACAGTAATCTGGATTTTCTATTTACATCCTACTCAAATAATCCGCACCTGTGTTTTCGACCCCTCTGATTGCTTCAACTCGAAAACAATAGGGTTGAAGTGTTAGCGCCCAATGCATCAACCGAATGTTAGTGACCTTAGCTTTGTTTACATACAACAATAATTGATGGTCCGTTTTGAGAACAAAATCTCTCCCATAAAGATAGGCATGAAACTTGCGAATCCCCCATACTACAGCTAAGCATTCTTTCTCAATCACTGAGTACTTTTGTTCCCTAGACAGTAACTTCCTACTGGCATAGGCTACAGGCATTTTTATCATGTCTTGTTCCTGCAACAAAACTGCTCCCAACCCAGTATCAGAAGCATCGGTTCTTATGATAAAAGGTTTGCTGATATCAGGTAGCTTGAAAATAGGTGCACTAGTCAAGTTTTCCTTCAATGCATTAAATACTTTTTCCTGAGATGGTTCCCATAACACCTTATTTGAGTGCCCCTTCTTTGTTAGATCTGATAATGGGCTAGCAATGGCAGTGAAATTAGGAATAAATTTCCTGTAGAAACTGACCAAGCCTAGAAAAGATTGAACCTGCGATTTGTTATTTGGTTGAGGTTTTTTCATAACTGCTTCTACTTGCTTGGGGTGAGGTTTTAAATGCCTGGCTGAGCAGACCATATGACCCAGGCACTCTTAATCAGTATAGCTGATACTGCATTTAGTAGGTCACACTGTGAGGTTGGCTTCACGGAGTCTTCTGAAAAGTTCAGCCAGAACGGATAGATGTACCTCCCAAGTATCTGTGTACACAAAAATGTCGTCCACATTCACTTGTCAAAAAGTTCACGATTTACAGCCTGCCTATGGTTTAAATACAGTGTATTGGTAGTTCATTCAATTCAAAGCATCCCACCCCTGACACCAAATGTAACAAGATTTGACCTGAATGGATGCTTGGATTAAATGACAACACAACACAATGTGATGAAAGATGGAAGTTTATGAAATGAATTAATAAAATTATGTATATCCTCTACAACATATACAGTGTGATTCTTTCAAGCTCTAAACACATGACTTATTCAGTTACTTCACACAAGCATTCACAAATGGGAAAACAAAAATGTGATTCATATATTCAAAAATGAAGGTAAGATTCATATAATTTCATGTAATGAAAGTAAGATTCATATAATCTCATATGATGAAAGTAAGATTCACATAATCTCATGTAATGAAAGTAAGATTCAGATAATCTCATGTAATGAAAGTAAGATTCACATAATCTCATGTAAAGAAAGTAAGATTCATATAATCTCATGTAATGAAAGTAAGATTCACATAATCTCATGTAATGAAGGTAACTCAAATTGTACTCGATTGAAACACACCATATGTTCCATGTACTCAATTGAAACAACATAATCAATTGAAACAAACATGATCAGTTGTAATCAACATAACAATTGTACCAAACATATGACTCGTGACTCATAGACATTTGTACAGCCCGTACGATTCATAACCATGTATGACTCACATAAATACTTGTAAAAACTGCAAACAAAACATTTTGACCTGGTTCACATGTCCATTGTTAAACCACACAATTCTCCTGAATTCTTGGGTTAGCCCACACTTCATATTGGCCACACACCCCTTCATGGATCCACTGTGCGCACAAGTTTACAAATCAGCACTTCTGTCCTTGTATGGCCTTGATGGTCACACCTGCTTCCATCCCCATACAGACAGCAAGACAGCCAGACAGACAGCCTGATACACCCGCAGGCACACACACAGCTAACATAAAGCCAAACTGGTCATAATAACAGGTGTGGTATTAAAATCTATAGACATATGCTACTAAATTAAACTCTTAATAGCGACCTGTAAGAGTTCAGAAGTTCACTTTTCAAATCCGTGTAGTGGTAAAGGCAACATTTCACGTTACGACATTAAAACTGAATATGCTTCATATATCAAATAAAATTAAAATGTAACACTTACCTCTATGGCTATAGAACAGAAATGGAGAACGTTCACTCCTTGACAAGATCCAAAAGACCAATGTGTCAGTTAGAGAAGAAACTTGCCTTAAGTCAAGAGGAGAATGAGTATTAGTAAGGGTAAAATACCAGTGCATACCGTGCCTTTTGTGTCTCTAGCCACAAGCGATTTACAACGTGATACATACCGGTGGCCTAGTGGTTAGAGCGTCCGCCTCGGATGCGGGAGGTCGTGGGTTCGATCCCCGGCTGAGTCATACCAAAGACTTACAAAAATGGTACTAACAGCTGCCTCGCTTGGCGCTCAGCATTAAGAGGTTAGTGTTAGGACTGGCGGCCTGGTGTCAGGATAATGTGACTGGGTGGGACATCATGCTACATGTCTGCGGCATGATGCCCCAGTGCTAGACATCACTATAAACTGCCACACTGCAGACATCGTAGCGATATGACTGAAAAATTGTTAAAGCTACGTTAAAAATCCAAATCACACACACACACACACACACACAACGCGATACAAGGTAGTTCAGTCGCTTAACTAGACAAACAATTATCCACCCTAGGTAACGCTGTACACATATATGACGAAAATGATCAAATTGTTCTAAGGCGAAACCTAGTTATTTCTTGCCTTATTCTGTGACAACTGCAAAATAGCACTTGTATTTTGAATGAATGGTCATGACTACTGTATAGCACTTGTATTTTGAATGAATGGTCTTGACTACTGTATAGCATTTTTATATTATATGAATGGTCTTGACAACTGTATAGCACTTGTAATAACTGCAGCTTGAAACTTATGCATTTTCCTCAGATGGAAAATTTGTAGGGTTTAATTTTGGCAGTATTTTCAATTTCTGCCAAAATAGGCAAACTAGAACTTCCCATAACAAAAAATATTAGTGCTGTATAAAATTAAAAGTTTGAATTTACATAAACTACACAAGAGGCATTCAATATGAATTGATTTTTTAATGCATCTGAGGCACATTGTGTGAAGTGATGAAACCCAGTAATATCCAATCAGTGCATCCGAGACATGCTGTGAAAGTTGTTGATTTAAAGCCGATAATATCCAGTCAGTGCATGTGAGTTGTTGGTTTAAAGATTAGTAATAACCACTTGGTATATCTGAGACAAGCTTTATTCATCTCTATTACTCCCTTTAAAGTCTACAAGGTGAATGTTATGCTGTACTACTGTTATTTTCAAAGGAAAGACCATTTCCAGATCATTGCAAAAAACTCCAATAGGATACTGATGACAACCTCTATAACAGTAACAACATTTCTCCTTACCATTAAAGATGCCAACGAGTACCCTGGTACATATATTTGGATATTCTCCTGTTAATAATAACCCAGGTAATAAAATGAACAACCGGGTACCCGTTAAGAAAAAAGTATTCCAAGTTCAGATTGAGACACAGAATAGTGATTACATTTCAAGGCTTGTGTCACGTGCGCATTTTATTCATCAGGGATTGCTTACAATTTACTTGTCATACATGTACTATATAATAATACAAGGGAGGACACTTCTCTCCTTTCTTGTGCAACCTATATAAGAATCAAAGCTGATATTTAAAGCTAGACCGTCCTAACTTCGTGCCTGTCCATGATTCATGTGCCATTTTTCTCACAACTTAAACATGCTGATTTCGAGATCCTGATGACATTAACTAGGTCAGTGCTTTTTGTCGACAGCGACAATTAAGTATGGATTAAGAAATATTCGACAAAATAAAATTTAAATGCGTACTACAATTCAAATAAAAGAAAGCACAATATAAATGTCTGTGTTAGCTAATGCCATTTTTGCGTCAAGTTTTTGGTCCTGGAGCAAGTATTAGCTATTCAAGTAAGGGCTGCTGTTCACATGTTTATTTTACTGGACTCTTTTTTTTCTTATTGCGGGAAACCTGACAGATATTTTTGTCATGGCAAAGGCAACACAAAAACATGGTTAATGTAACATGCATTTCTTATACCATGTTAGGAAAAAATGAATGATATTGGACCACTATACAGAATGAAATTTTTCACTGAAATATTTAAATATAAGGGAAATCTTTGTTATTTAGTAACACTGAAAAAAAAATCGAATAAAATTGACCATGTGTGTAAATATGGTAACTTTTGCATTAATTTTACTTGAAACAGTTCCAAGAAAACAGACAGGGTTCTTGAATGTGAAACCACTTGTGATAGATTCATTCTCTTTTGATACTATATTTTAACAGACCAGTCTAAATTGAAAATAAATGATGCCAGATATCATGTAAAAACTGGCTGTATTGATGTGACTGTTGGATATTATATGAAAAAATGTTAGAGGAGAGGGATTTTGTTAAACTTAAAAACATGTTGCACTGGACTGTCATTAATGGGCGAAACATGGCAGGTCGAGGATACTACAACAGTCATCATTTGTGGACTTAACGACTATTCGTGAAAGTTACTGCAGACATATAGACTAGTTAAAGTGAATGTTGTGCATAAAAATGTATCCATTTCTTTTGTGTCTATACTCTTACATTTAACTACTAATCCACATGGATTTAGCCGATTTGTGACAACAATATTAACTGCAGATCCAGGTAATTAGCAAAAATAAATGGACATTAAATAAAATAAATATGTACATTTTTCATACAGTTTTCTGTAATTATGGCATGTAGTATATAGATTTCTCTTTTTATGCTCAGATTACGCTTTTTGCCACTTTTTTTATGGTAGTAATAAAGTACACTTATACCTCTCTTGGGGGTTGGCATGTGTGAACCTACAACAAAGCAGTTCAGGTTCACATTTAATACAATTTTCCTTTGATTGGATACCCGGGAAACTGATCTTTTGGATTGACGGGTACCCAGTAGAAATTTCTGAAAATTTTGACGTCTCTACTAACCATATAAATAGGATACTGATAACAGCCTCTATAATAGTAACAACATTTCCCCGTACCATACCAATAGGATACTGATGACAACCTCTATAACAGTAACAACATTTCCCCTTACCATACCAATAGGATACTGATGACAACCTCTATAATAGTAACAACATTCCCCATACCATACCAATAGAATACTGATAACAACCTCTATAACAGTAACAACATTTCCTCTTACCATACTAACAGAATACTGATGACAACCTCTATAACAGTAGCAACATTCCCCATACCATACAAATAGGACACTGATGACAACCTCTATAATGGTAACAACATTTCCGCTTACCATACCATACTGACAACAGCTTCTATAAATAGTAACAACATTCCTCATACCATGCCAATAGGATATTGATGACAGCCTCTATAATAGTAACAACATTCCCCATACCATACCAATAGGATACTGATGACAACCTCTATAATAGTAACATTCCCCATACCATACCAATAGGATACTGATGACAACCTCTATAATGGTAACAACATTCCCCATACCATACCAATAGGATACTGATGACAACCTCTATAATGGTAACAACATTTCCCCATACCATACCAATAGGATACTGATGTCAACCTCTATAATAGTAACAACATTCCCCATACCATACCAATAGAATACTGATGACAACCTCTGTAATGGTAACAACATTTCCCCATACCATACAAATAGGATGCTGTTGACAACCTCTGTAACAGTAACAACATTTCCTCATATCATACAAATAGGATACTGTTGACAACCTCTATAATGGTAACAACATTTCCCCATACTGTACCAATAGGATACTGATGACAGCCTCTATAACAGCAACAACATTCCCCATACCATAACAATAGGATACTGATGATAGCCTCTATAATAATAACAACATTTCCCCTTACCATTCCAACAGGAAACTGATGACAACCTCTATAACAGTAACAACATTCACCATATCATATGAATATGATACTGATGACAAACTCTATTAAATATAGTTTGAATATTGCCAATGAATAACTATTCTTATAGTTTATGTGTACCTTAAGGTAGATCAGTTTCTTTTGTTAAGTAATTGAGTCTGTCATGAAATACAGACTTAATTATCATTAATTATTATTGTTATTATTATTATTATTATAGTCTTGATTTCAGATTCATGAATTGTTAAATCTATGGTGTTGCTGGACCTAACATTGCATACTTATAGTGTTTTGCAGTCTATGAGCATAGATTATTTTTCCATTTGTAGGCGACACCTCACTAGTTTAGGAATAGACCTTGCCAGGGATCCAATTGTTGGTTCATCCAGCCGAGATTACCTGCAGGACAGGGGGCCAGATGTTGCACAATATTCCTTTGTAAGTATATGCACCCACACGAGGTCTTTGCCTTGAAATTAACCAGAAAAGTAGTTTTTCTTTCTGCTCTGATGAAAGATGTCTGTTTGAACAACATATTAACCATGAAAGTGTTTTTCTTGGTGTTCTAACCAATGGTGTCTGTTCCAACCACACATTAACTAGAGTAATGGTTTTTCTTGGTGCTCTGACAAAAGGGGTTTGTTCCATTAACTCAGAAAGTGGTTTTTCTTGGTGTTCTCACCAAAGGTGTCTGTTCCAACCATGCATTAACCAGGGAAATGGTGTTTCTTGGTGTTCAAAGGTGTCTGTCCCACCCCCACACAAAAAGTTTGTAAGTTGGTGAAAAGATGAAGGGTGAAATATTTTTGAAAATATAAGCATAGTTATTATATGCTCAATTCTAAATGCTTCTTCATTCTCTTGACCTGAGACAAAGTCCTTTTATGGATTAGGAGATGATGCTTTAAACCCTGCTCTCTCAACACAATGTGATTTTCTTCTTTAAATTTGTTACCCAATCATACATTCTTAGGAGAACTACTACAACCTCATAAATCCAGCCCTCCCAGAATAAACAGTTTTAGCCAAAAAGCTAAAAGTTATCTGCCCACCTAGGTGGCAGTCATGCAGAGAGATCTCCCTTGGTACAGGGATTGGCACCAAATTCCATGATTACTACTTCCACTAGTGCCAAGTAGCATGCTCTTGCCAAGAGGGATCTCGCAAAAATCCTCTACCTAATTTCTGGAAGTTCTGCACTTTCAGGTTGGAGGCATCTTCACTTCAAAGGGAAGTATACTCGTTCTATGTGTTCTTTCTTCCAATGATGACACAGTTCTGCCTTTACAATCAAATATACTTTTCCGTCACTTGATTGTATTTACCTACTTGCACAGGTAGCCTGTTCACAATAGTTCTGGCTATAGATTTTTGTATTCGTATGTGCGTGCAAGTTTGTAGTGGGCTATAGAAAATGCTTAACATGTGTTTAATTTCCGCTAAGACCAGATACATACAGGTAAGTTTTCTATACCAATGCATTTAGCATCTAGGCACCAAGCTTCACTGAATTTTCCTGTACAGGCCATCATTTAAGAGCCTTCCTAAGGTGGTATTGTGAATTGGTATTATATGTTGATGCTTCATTGCCTTTATTAGGCTGTCTGCTAGCACTTTATGGTCATAAATATGACACTTCATGACACTTTATTAATTTTGCCTGTATAGAACATCATTGGGCCTATTTGTAGATGGCAAATTGTCTCATAATGGATATTGTAGTGCTACATTATATGGTGCTTCAGTTCCTTTTTTATGTACAGGCTTTTGTATGTAATATAGGAAACTTGTTTATATCACTGTATAACTTCCTCTCTGGTTGGATAAGTACAGGTCAGTTTTCTATACTTTGTTTGCTCGGTAGCATCCTGCTCATGCAATGTTACTATAAGCAACACTTGAGTGATTTTTATCTGCATAGGCATCTAAACAATTGGCCTTCCTATGGGTAATCTGTTACTAAAATTGATTTAGTTTTCCAGTTGGTGCATGTAAGTACTATACATGACGCTCTGGTGATTCTACCTGGACAGGCAGTCAAATTCACTTGCCTACAGGTCATTTGTGATTTGAATTGTTTATTTAGCATCCACTTCTAATTGTTAATACTGATGATAATTTTCAAACTGTACAGGTTACATACACGCAACTACAGGTGTTTGTAATAGGGTTTCTTACCAGTTCAAAGCAGGACACTCACTACAATAAATTTATAAAGGGTCTGCCCTATTTTGTCTTGCAGATTTAGGTCATGGCTGAACCTGTCTGACAATCATTCAACAGTTGTTATTTTTCCTGATTGTCATTTCATTCCTGCAATACATGTCAGACTTGCCTATTATGGACAGAAGTCAGTCATAACTTGAGGGACGAAAACATTGCTTGCACACAAGGGTTTACACCATATCATTTCTAGGCATTAGGATGGAGAGCAACAACAAGCATTGGTTACAGTCTGTCCTATCAGAATTATGGACCAGACACATAGACCAATATCCTGTACCCCATCCAAAAGTCAAGAACTGGACAACGTCATGCCAACCAAGAAGCGCATGTTCCTTCACGACCGGACATGGCCATATAACTGATCGCAATGGGCCATGACCACAATTGATTTACAGTATCAGCCACCAGAAAACAAACTTGTCCAGTTCCACGACTTGCATAGTGCTGCCAAGTTCTTCCCAAGTGCTTGTCAAGTTCTTCCCTTCGATCAGTCTAACCGTATAGTGCTACAAGGCACTTCTGGTGGAAGCCATACAGTTTATATGGATACCCTCATGGATCAATGGATCAGTCTTACCCACAGTAGTACCTCAAAATACATCTGGCATATGATGTCCATCTTGGGGCCTCCATTTTCGTTGGAATGGCCGAACGATACACATCTAAACATCTTGGATTCTGAACACGATACAGGAACCAAAAGTATTTGAGGGTCTCTTCATCTTGATTACTCTACTAAAATAGTGAATACAGGACCCACTGGGTCAGTCTATCATAAAATAGTGAATACAGGACCCACTGGGTCAGTCTATCATAAAATAGTGAATACAGGACCCACTGGGTCAGTCTATCATGGCAATGGAATGCAGTCTCAGTGGTTCATGCCAGAGTACTTTCTTTCAGTCGAGACATCCATACCAAAATAGTAACTTTCTAGACTTTTTGATGAGAAACAGTTAGCAACAATCACAGTTAAACTTACCATTCCATGATCACTAGCACACTGTACTATCATAGAAGAGAGGATATCACACAAATCAAGGACCTGTCTGATCTGCTCGTTTGGATTTCACTGGTCAATGGCACTGGACCTTTGCCCAAGTGGACTTTTCATGGGGATTAACCTGGCTGAACAAGCCAACAATTGAACTGCTGTCAAGAGCTTGATTTGTTCACTTATCATACAAGTCCTGCCTCCTTGCTACTTGGGCAGTCAGCAGGCAAAATCTGTAATATATTTCGTGGTGAACCATACTTACAGTTCCAACATGATGGATCAATATTACTCATGAAGCCCCCCCACTACTTGCAAGAGCATCATTGATTCACCTTCATACAAGACCTGCTTCCTCATTTGCATTAGTAATGGCAGGCAGAATCAGCAAAATACATGCCTTATCAATGGATGCAGTTCTAACAAGAAGATGGGTCAGTTTCACTCATGATGGTACCCTCTTTCTTTGCCAAGAACAGGCTCCCATCCATGGGCAAGCAGATATTTGTAATGAAATCACTGTCTACTCTGGACACTTCAGCTCAATACCACCTACAAGATGCAGTACAAGCTTTGGAGTGGTATCTTAAAATGACATAGCTATTGTGTCAAGGGAGATCATGCTTATTTTACCTCTCAAACGGGAACATGAAGATATATCAGTATAGACTCTTTCAGCCTGGATTAAGTGGGTTGTTCACTCTGCATATCGAGGAATAACCCTAGCTGGATGAATTTGTTTGCGTGTCAGCTCACAAGGTTAGAGCAGTTGCCACAAGCATAGCATTTGACTGGAACAATTCTCTAGACGTATTATTGAGGCCATGGAATCGAGATCAGTGTCAACATTCCCCAGTTTTTAACGAAGACATCTTTCATCACTTAAGGGCTTAACTTGATCTGGTAGGACCTATAGCCATGACACAACAGGTCACCTTTCTAGGTTGTTTGACAGCTTCATAAGACGTGGCTTCACAACTTTCGCTGGATCTGTGTGGGAGGGAAAATTTTCTTTTTTTTGAAGCTGCTCCCCAACAGATGGAGTCTTTTCCAGGTGGGTTATCTAGAAACTGTCTAACAAACCTTAGCGGACCAGAGATGGTATCTCCAAGGCAAGAGGATGTTTTCCCCCTCCACCTCTTACCTATTCTCCTAAGGTATTATGATTGGGTAATGTATTCAAAAAAGAAACTAAGTTTTCTCTATCTAGTAGAATCTGTTTCTTCATGAATACTTACCCAATCATAATGCACATATGTCCTCCCAGCCTCCCTGAAGTTACATACATATAGAGAGCATGCCTTCCACTCCAGTAGTAACTGAGATGTTCAATCCCAGTACCAAACGGAGATCAGTCTACCTGACTGCCACCTTGGTGGGCAGATAACTTTTAGCTAAAAGTTTTTAAACTGGAAGGATTGGATTTGCAAGGTAGTAGTAATTCTCCTAAGGTATTATTATAGGGTAAGTATTTGTGAACAAACATATTTTACCAGAAAAATTAGTTTCTTTCCTAAACTTTATATGTTGCAATAGCTAGATTACTTTACTTTTCTACCATAAACATTGAAAGTACTTCATGGTGTGACATATAATTTGCCTGACTATACCTTTTGATTCAACTGTTAAGAAAGCTTTGATCTTGTTACAAAGGTTTTTAGCTTGGATTCTGTAATTATCTAAAAAATTTTGTGCAAATTATGGAGTCAAATACTACATTTTTTTATACTGTATACATGGTATTTATGTTTGGACTTATTGTTTTTTGTTGCCTTTGTTTTAAATTCAGATATGAGTCCCAGGTATCTTAACTTTTGTTTGAAAAAAATGAAGATTTCTTCAGTTTTGATAAATAATCTTGTAATCCAAAACAAAATTCAGCATTATTTATAAGAATTCACAATAATTTCATTATTATCACCCAATACAGCAAACAGATAAAAAAAATTGGCAAAAGTTTGTATATATGAAGAGGTAACTGAAAATACACATCAATGGAATATTGAAGTTTTGCAGCACTAGGCTTTAATCACATGCATTATTTAAACATACCTGTCTGGATGTACACAAAGATGGACATGTTTCATTTTAGTGGTAGTGGCTAGAATTAGATTAGGATTAGATACAGGTATTCATTTTAGTGGTAGTGACTAGAATTAGATTAGGATTAGATACAGGTACAGATTAAGGTGCTGTGACGACTCTATGGCCTCAAATATAGTAACAGAAAAGAGTACAAACTAACAGGTTTTGTAATATTGAACAAATAATTTATTTCCCTTTAATACAAAGTGAAAAATGTAAAAAGAACTTACAGTATTGCGAATCAAATCCCAAATAATCCTAGAATTTCTAACACAAGTCCTAATGATTAAAGGTCTGAATAAACTTTATTGGTATTCCAAAATCAACCAAACACTGGAAGTTTCGATATGCTTGTGATTTCCTGTGTTTTAATGATGTGCCAACAGTCTTTTGTTGAATCACAATAATACAATCCAAGAATATGTAATCCAAGCCCTATTTATAGTTCGCTGTTAATCAAAGTCTCTATTTCCAAGAATATTATTTTTGAGCACCAGCCCAGATGAAATACTGGACACAACAATAATACAACTGATTCTACTCAGATCTTACAGTTTGAATGAATAAATTCTATATAAACAATATTACATAATCCTCTACTTGACCTCTTGTCACAATTAGCATTTCTAAAAAAAATTATTACCTAATGGAAAATTTTATTCTGGAAGGTTCCATATGTTTACAAGATAAAATCTAACTTATAATTAGAAGGTCTATTACTAAGATGTGGTAAACAACAGGGCATTTCAAGGGGGATTTCCATTGTTCTGGACTCAGATTGAGATACATATGTTGTTTACAAAACCAAAATCAATGATTCAGGTTAGGTAGAAAATGAACTTGATTTTGGACAAGGTCGGGTCCAAAATACAATTATCTGTAGTATATAATGAATGAGAAAAGAACAGAAACAGTGCAAATTAAATATACATAACAGTTCATATTACACGTCCTCTCATAACATCCATTAGAAAGCTTCTACTTTATTGGTGATAGATCATCAATTTACACTCCGTCTCTCCTCATCAACTTGGTTTCTTGCATTTTGTAGCTTCATCCCACTTCAGATAACATGGAATAAGAAAGAAACATAAATAATGCAAAT
The DNA here is from genome assembly GCA_016617855.1 of Megalonaias nervosa. Classification (NCBI taxonomy): domain Eukaryota; kingdom Metazoa; phylum Mollusca; class Bivalvia; order Unionida; family Unionidae; genus Megalonaias; species Megalonaias nervosa. The sequence goes on from JAECUM010093214.1 coordinate 59,880, forward strand.
TAATAACATCTTTTTCTTTGTGTTTAATGTTGACATACATTTTCTACAAATAACCTAAATATAATTATACTGAACATTTTTTAAGATCATGACCACACAGGGCTATATTTCCTACATCTTAAATTCATTTTTGCACAGTAACACATTCATTTAAAAGTGAAGCTATTTATTTCTTTGAGTTTGTTAGTAAAAAGGAAGTTAAGAAGCTTTATAAACAGTAGTTTTATGCTCTGTGAAAACAGATAAAATATCTGTTATTATTAGTGTTCCATGTAGCACCCCAGCAGTAATGATATCCATCTTCCCATCTGTATATCAACAGTTTGGTTTCCTTTCAATAATTTTTTCACTGATATTTGTTCAGGTTCAATTTTGAGCCCCATATTATCATTTAATCATTTAATAGAATAATTGCTCCTGATTACCCTGGCAAAAGTTGTATGATATTTCCAATATGAGACCACTTACTTGTAAGTAGTGAAAGTCATGAGGATTGTAGACTTTTTATGTAAAATACCAATAATAATAATAGTAATAATAATAATAATAAAAGACTTTATTTTCAGAGGGCAACTTAATGAGTTACAAATGAGAAACTAATGTACCGTGAGGCCCTCTATTATGCACATAAGATAAAAGCTGATAATAATATGTTCACACATACACACACACCATTATAAAGGCAAAATTTTAAAGTACCCAAGTCAAGAAAGGAGCTATTCAAATACAGCTTTCAGTTTTCAGGTGTGCTTGTTTGGAATAACATTCCACTTGATGTTGTTGTTGTTATAGGGTTTAACGCCATTTTTCAGCACACGATAGGCTATACATGTAGGCCAGTATTATTGGTGGAGGAAGAACCACCGACCCACAAGAAGCTACTGGCAAGCTTTCTCACATACCCCCATTGGCCGAATCTGAAACTCGAACCCATGCAGACAGAGGTGAGATGGCAGTGATCCGTAACGGAGAGCATTTTAGACCACTCTGCCACTCTGGGGCCCACCTCCACTTGAAATTAAATCAGCACCAAGCATCTCTTCCTTCCTCAATAAGTGTATTAGATGGATGAAACAATTTAAAAAATGATGTACCACCATGTTGGCCAATTCTGCGTGTCAGGTAATTCTGCACAACGATATGTCATTTCTGTAAACATTGGATCTTGTGTTATTTTCGGTCAAAAATCTATTTTGTATCAAGAAAGAACAATCATACTTTAATTAAGAAAAGTGATATTCATAAAGTGTACAAAAGTATATCACATTTCGACTTGAAATGCATATGAAAATATGATTTCTAAATGTCAACATGAAGACCCACTCCATGACTTTCTTGAACCTGTAACCCAGAAATTCCTATGTACTATGTGTCTTTTAGAATCGTACAAATAAATACATTATTTAAAAGATGGAAATGTGTACCTTAAAAAGTTCTGCATCTTAATCCAAGTTTCCAATTTTGCAAGAACTTGTCCCACACGTACAAAATTGTCTGCTACCCAATGTGCCAACTCGCTGCTAGAACGGGATTCTCAAGAAATTTCCTGTGTTTAGTCTGTTTCTGAATTCTTTGGTATTTTTTCCCCATAAACAAGATGTTGTAAACACACTACATCCTATTCATTTTTGTTTCTCTTCCACATAATAGCTTATTTTTTATAAAATGTTGAGCTTTACTAATTGTTTTACAAGATCGGTTTAGTTTGCCTAATATCTCTTGCCATTTATTGGCATTGTTATGTTGAATTTTGTAAACCTAGCTAAAAACCTGACCTAATTACTCTACAGAACTGCTGACAGAAACAGTCCAAAATAATGTATTTCATTTCTATAGCCGGATGGATAAACATTAAATCTTTTCACAGTAGGCCAACATATCGTGAGTCATGAAAACACAGGGGTGGTATCCGGTGTGTCCAAAATTAATATTATTTTGAACAGAATATTCTGGTGACAATTGCCTCTTTTCAAATGCTAGGATTGCAGTATTTTATTTTCGTCAATTGGTCAAATTTGGTATGCGTTTTGCTTCAGTATTGGAGATGGAAACCTTAGGTGCGCAGAAATGCCCAACAGCATTGTACTTATTAACGTACATGTTACACCATCCACCTCCTGTACTTCATTTTCATTTCTGCAGTAATGAAGCATTTATGTGAATAGTTGTTTATATACTGTGTATTTGCTTGTGTGTGTGGGGGGGGCTGTGTGTGTTAGAGAGATTTATTTATTGCTGTGGATTTGTTGCATAATCAGTGATGAGCTCAGTTAAGGACCATCACATGTGCATGTGCATGTGTGTATTAATTATTCAGAGCTGTGGATTTGTTGTTGAATTAGTGGTGAGCTCATTTAATGGCCATCATATGTTTGTATGTCTGAGTGTTATACTGAGCAAAAGATTCATTGCTCTGGATTTGATTGCAGAATTAGTGATGAACTCCGTTAATGACAATCATAAATTGTTTTGTATGTGTGTGTGTATGTGTGTGGGTGTGAGACAGAGAGAGATTCATTGCTGTGGATTTTATTGTAGAATTAGTGATGAGCTCAGTTATTGACCATCACATGTACCTTAAGTTTTACCTCAGTCAATTGCTTAATTGAAGTATTCATCCTAAATTCATAATGATTGGGTAACACATGTTAACAGTTGATTGAATAATTATGTGCTGTGATAGTTTTAATTAACTGTTGGCATGGGCATTATACCAAACACTGTTTAAATGTGGCATCAGAACATGATAGATTTCCTTTCAAGCATGATGCTGTTGTACACAGAGTTGCAACAAACACCTGTAGGAGTTAATCCTTTTGCAATCTCTTCTTAAAATAAATACTAGTCTAACAGTGTTGATTAGTCTATAATATGTTAATTGGACTGGATATCAATACCATTTAACAGAGGAACCAATGTATAGATATGTTATGGTAACTATTCTACTGCTTGATGCATGTGTAAAGTCAGTACCAAAATTACCCAGTGACCAAACATTTAAAGACCAAAATGACTTAGTATTGAAACAGTTCAGTAGTGTATTGCTGGTCTTGACAAATTTTATTGTAATTCATACTTGAATTATCTTAACTTTAGTATAATGCATAAAGAATATTAGAGCTCATTGTCCTTGTAATATCTTTTAAAAAGGTAAGAACCTACATAAATTACAAAAAAAAGTTATGACGCAGCTTTGCCATAATGATGATTCCTTTCTTTTTTATTATAGGTTGTGTTACCCATTAAAGTTTTAAAAAAAAGATTACTTTTGTAACATGTGAGCCGTATCACCAGAAAATGTATCTTTGGTCAATATGACCTCATCATGGGAGAGTGTCATAACATTGATTCATGATGTATTCAGACCATTGCATTACAAATAATATTCATGATCTTTGTGAGGAATAAAGTGCAATATGCATAGGAAAGGTTGCCTTTTGAAAAACACACAAAATCTAAAGATGTAAATTTTAGTACTGAAAGGATATTTTCAAAAACTGCTAGTTCCGCTGGGTCATTTTTACTTCCTGGACTTCAGAGGTAAATTGTAAAAAAAAGAGCTGATAACTTTTTCAGTTTTTTCTTATTTGGTAGTTCATTCGTTGCACTTTCAGAAGCTGGTACTGTCTAGTCAGGCAGAATTCATTTTCCCTATTTTAATAAGTGCTGAAGATTGTGTATTTTATTCAGGCTGATCTTTTTAGCACATGGTAGCAGTCATTCTGGTTAGCTGTGTGCTCAGATCATGACTTGTGCAGTTTCCACATGTACAGTTACAGTACATGAAACTAACAGGTATGCCAACATTCTGTTCACTGTGTATGTTGCAAATGCAAACAACTTCACCTTACACCTGTCATCCTCTCAGAAGTTCATAATATCTGTAGAGTGCCCCCTAATTTTATTTGACTAATATCTGGAGAACAACAGTTGGAGTCAGACAGGGATGTATACTGTCACCTACACTCTTCAACATTTTCCTGGAAAGGGTCATGGAGGATGCCTTGCATGACCACAAGGGCACTGTCAGCATCGGAGGAAGAACAATCACCAACCTTTGCTTCGCAGATGATATTGATGGTTTAGCAGGAGATGAAAAAGAACTGGCTGACTTGGTTGAGCGCCTGACACAACCTCAGCAGCATATGGTATGGAGATTAACGCCAAAAAAAACAAACTGATGACAAGCAACACCAATGGCATCAGTGCAGAAATAAAGGTCAGTGGACAGAAGCTGGAAAGAGTCATGAGCTTCAAGTACTTGGGATCAATTATCACAGATGAGGGCTCCAAACCAGAACTATTTTGCAGGATTTCCCAGACAACAGCAGCAATAACAAGGTTGAGACCAATATGGAAAGATACCAACATTGCTTTTGGTTCCAAAATAAGGCTGATGCACTCGATTGTCATATCCATCTTTCTGTATGCTTGTGAAACATGGACGCTCACATGAGATCTACAAAGAAGGATTCAACCTTCAAAATGAGATGCTACCGCAAGATCTTGGGCATCTCATACATTGATCATGTAACCAAAGAAGATGTCCACAACAGGATCCTATGAAGACCTCTTGACCACTGTAAAAAAGTGCAAACTGAAGTGGTACGGTTATGTCTGAAGATCATCTGGACTGGCAAAAACAATCTTGCAAGGCACAGTGTGAGGGTGCAGAAGAAGAGGCAGACAGAAAAAGAGGTGGAAAGACAGCATTAAGGAGTGGACAGGCATGGGATTTGGAGATTCCCAAATGGCAGTAGAGAACAGGGAAAGATGGGAGAATTGGTTGTAAAGTCAACTGTGGTGCCCCAGCGACCTCTTGGGTTAAGGGATTGATGATGACAATGATGATGAATATCTGGAGATAGCAATTTTATTTGTTACCAAACACTTCTTCATCAACAGCTCATGGAAATGTACTCAACTTCATGTCATTTGTAGTAATAAACACTACCAGCAGCTGCACTGTCCTGGGGCACTACAACTAGATTGGGTGAAAAAAATAAACCAAAAATAAAAAATAGACAAAATTTTTAATGGTTTCTGAACTTGCAAGTTAGATTTTTAAAACAAAATTAAGATTATCCAAAGGCCACAACTTTAAAGTTGTCAGCAGTGAGTGCTTAGGCTGATATAGACCCAGATGATATTGTGATTCCATCACCTTTCATGTATAGCTTGTGTCACCATGTCCAAGGACTGTTAAGCCTGCAATAGTTGTCTTGTGTCACCATGTCCAAGGACTGTTAAGCCTGCAACAGTTGTCTTGTGTCACCATGTCCAAGGACTGTTAAGCCTGCAACAGTTGTCTTGTGTCACCATGTCCAAGGACTGTTAAGCCTGCAACAGTTGTCTTGTGTCACGATGATGACGATGATGATGAATATCTGGAGATAGCAATTTTATTTGTTACCAAACACTTTTTCATCAACAGCTCGTGGAAATGTACTCAATTTCATGTCATTTGTAGTAATAAACACTGCCAGCAGCTGCACTGTCCTGGGGCACTACAACTAGATTGGGTGAAAAAAATAAACCAAAAATAAAAAATAGACAAAACTTATAATGGTTTCTGAACTTGCAAGTTAGATTTTTAAAACAAAATTAAGATTATCCAAAGACCACAACTTTAAAGTTGTCAGCAGTGAGTGCTTAGGCTGATATAGACCCAGATGATATTGTGATTCCATCACCTTTCATGTATAGCTTGTGTCACCATGTCCAAGGACTGTTAAGCCTGCAATAGTTGTTTTGCGTCACCATGTCCAAGGACTGTTAAGCCTGCAACAGTTGTCTTGTGTCACCATGTCCAAGGACTGTTAAGCCTGCAACAGTTGTTTTGTGTCATCATGTCCAAGGACTGTTAAGCCTGCAACAGTTGTCAAAGTAGACTCCACTTAGCTGAAATTATTTAGGTTCTGATAGAGATGATTGTGGGCAATGCTGTGATGGCTGATTGGCACTTTTCTCTTTTGAATAGATGAGGGCATGTCACATTTATGATCATTACGATGAAATTGACTTAAAAAAATAAAATTAAAATAAGAATTTCACTTGATGAGACTTTTTTTGTTATTTATTTCATACAGTCTTGCCACATGGTAGGCATTTGCCAAACATATATTGCGTTATTTACTGAGAAAATAGTTTTCCTCATATGAGTCCTCATTAAACTTTGCAAATTTCATGATGACTATTCCTAATTCCCATGCACTGCCTAGCTAAAGATAGATACATATTAAATACAGACATTTGAGTACGAGAAATGGGAAACATTAAATTTGTTGAATCAGTTTTGGACTTTTTATAAATGACAAGGACAAACTACACATCATAATTATTTTGCATATTGGAAAGTTTTTTTACCCTGATGTAAATAACAGCACAGTCAAGTTACCATTAATTTACAGAATATTATTCTCCTTTTATTTCTTAGGTAGAAGTAATTTCTGAGTGATTGTGTAACTTACTCATTATTTTGATGAAATATTCTACAAGACATAAAAGTAAAATGTAGATTGTTTCATTGCATAAGAAAGTAAAGCCGAAATGTTTACATTTTTTAAACAACCATGGAAACATGGAAGTGTTTTGCTTATTTCTGTATCAAGCTGAAAAGTGGTTGCTTCAGAGTTTGATTGTATGATTATTCCAGATTACACATGTGCAGTTTAATTGTAGTTTTGATTGTACGATTAATCCAGATTATATGTGTGCAGTTTAATTGTAGTTTTGAGCTTGTCAGTGAATTGCATGTATATTTTGTTGCATGCGCTATCAGGACGATTTGAATGTAGGCAGGAAGACGTCACAGAAATCTTCACTCCATTTCCTGGACGACAGTGTCACCAACTATGACAAACTCAGGAAACCAGGTTAGTGTTTCAGAGGTTAGGGTTCACTTAAAGGTTTACAGTTAAATTCAAGTTAGGGTCTTCTTAAAGGTTTTAAAGTTAAATTTCAGTTCCAGTTTCTTTATTTTCTTAGATGCCAAACAATTGCAGATTATACAAATAGGAAATTTCCATACAAGTTTTGCATGGTACATTTTTAAGAACTATCAGTTATTTAGCTGTCTTATAGTACTTGTAAGGTACAGTATAGGAAGGTACTATGCCTTATAGTACTTGTAAGGTACAGTATAGGAAGGTACTATGCCTTATAGTACTTGTAAGGTACAGCATAGGAAGGTACTATGCCTTATAGTACTTGTAAGGTACAGCATAGGAAGGTACTATCAGTAGTTAAAGGAGGATAGGTTATATAAGAAATTAAACATCTACGTAAGTGAAAGTAAAACTTCAAGTTGTCACATTATTTAGAACTTTAATTACCAAACAAACTAATGATGTCTAATAATATTTTATTTTGGGGTTTAATTATTTTTAAATGATGTTATATTATGCCATGGAATTTGTTGTACAGTAAGTGATAGGTAAATGCTATGCTTAGTTTTGTAGAAGGTTGGTCTTGTTAGCTTGATTTTTCAGTTCTTCTGTTGTAATCTGATTGTTGGTTAGTTAGTTTTTAATGGTGCATTTAATGCATTTTTGGCTGCCAAGGAAATCAGAGCTAAGTGTCCTTCCCAAAGACTCACTGAGGCAGCCAACCTGGTACGGCCTTGCCAGGTATTGAACCTTCAGCTCTTGGATTAAGAGTCCATGACTCTACCAACTGAGCTATGATGGATCCCTTGCAATCAGACCAGCTGGGAGAAATAAGAATATGTTAACATCTGCAGCTGACCTCAGGTTTGAATATTTACTGACTAATAAAATGTTTAATGAATTTGGTTTTCATTAAGTTCCACAAAACATTAATTGAAAATCAATTAACAGTACATGTTTATAACAAATTGCAAGTCTCTGCATAAAGAGAAAAGAAAAGGAAAAGTTCCTTCTCCCAGTCTTGTACTGCTCTATATTATATTTACATGTTTGTACAGATTTTAGATCTCCCAAGAAGACAACCTTTGGAGAGACAACTGTCGGAACAGAGGTAAGGACTTTCATTGACCCAGAAACAAATGAGGAAAGCAATATAGTGTATTTACACATTTGAATTATAAATTACAGAGTGAAAGGAAATTGAGAGAACTTAACTTAAGTGTCAGAATTGTGTCCAACACACCAAAAACTTCCATTTATTAGGGAATATTAGAAAATATAAAATGTAATTAACACAAAATTTTCCTGTCTGATTAGTGGATGACTACAGAACCTCTGCTGTACAATTCTTTGAGCTCACCTGGCAATAAGACCAAGTTAGTTTATGGTATAGTCCTTTATGCACAACAAAACAATACAGAATTGTACGAGAAATGATTTACTACATGCATTGTAAGAAATATAGGATACATGAGTATATGCATTCGCCTCTCTCTCACTCACTCTTTCCCTTTCTCTCAAACATGCCACTATTCATTATTACTAATATTCTACATCAAACTCATAACTAAAATAACATCAATACTTAATTTAAATATTTTAAAGTATTTGGCTTTCTATGTGGGGGCTACTCATGGGCTAGAATCTGAATGTAAAAAATTGATTCCCAATCAGTACTAGGCTGATCCCAGCATTACTGTTTATTCTGGGCTGATCCCAGCTCAAGTAGAATTGGTGCTAGGCTGATCCCAGCTCAGTGTAGAAGACTGATTCCCAATCGGTGCTAGGCTGATCCCAGCATTACTGTGTATTCTGGGCTGATCCCAGCTCAAGTAAAATTGGTGCTGGGCTGATCCCAGCTTGATGTAAAAGACTGATTTTCCAATCAGTGCTAGGCTGATCCCAGCATTACAGTGTATTCTGGGCTGATTCCAGCTCAAGTAAAATCTGTGCTAGGCTGATCCCAGCATTCAAGTATATTCTGGGCTGATCTCAGCTTAAGTAGACTACGTGCTAGGCTGATCCCAGTATGCTAATGTATTCTGGGCTGATCCCATCTGAGCTAAATCAATGCTAGGCTGATTGCGGCATAAGAGTGTATTCTGGATTGATCCCAGATTCGTGGAATAGAGCTAGGCTGATCCCAGCATGAAGACAATATTCTTATATTTTTCCTATTTACATCTGTAAAAGAAATGTATTTAATGGGTATGACCTTTACATTATTAGTATAGCTTATGAGTATCCGATTGGAGAAAAGTGCCAAATTGAATTTGATATTAAAAATATCAAATGAGAGCCCCCAAGAGGATGTCATTTTGTAATGTGAAAATCCATTTGGAAGGAATGGTGTCCAAAGCACATGATACTAAATGTATGTACACAACTGTTGCTGAGCAGAAAGGAGTCGGTTAGGGTGAAATATGATGTAGCGCTTATAACATGACGAAACCATCGTTCTAAAGTCCTAATTAGATGGTCCTTCATACCAACTGCATCTGCAGTTGTGGCTGCTCGAATATGAAACAGATGATGAGAAAAGTTTTGCTCATCATAGCCCATGTGTGCCAGCAGGAGCTTCAAGTACGACAGAAAAAAGTTCCCTACTAAACAGACGGCCCATGGAATCCACAAACAAAGGAGCATTTGCACCATGACTTCCAGGCAAAGCACCATGCTGCCGCTGACTCCAATACCGCTCCATACAGGACACAGGGCACAACCATGAGTTCCGAAAGAATTAAATCTTGACACCAGCACAAAATGGGTCCCTTTTTTTTTTTTTTTTTTTTTAAAGATGGCAAGGTCAGTAAAAACATAGATTTGTCTGTTGAAAATGTCACATCTGAAATCCTCGGGTAGTTGCCTGAAGAAATGCTTTGCAATGATTGAACTGTGAATTCCCCACATGGCAAGAATAAAAAAAACAATGCCACCAGACACCTGCAATGCAGCGACAAATAATCAAGAAAGAGCATCAGCTATAAGGTTATCCCTACCAGGTATATGGCAAGCCTGAATAACAAATTGTCCTTTGGCAGCACACCATATTAGTTTTGGAACAAATTTCATTATTAGAGGTATTTTGGATTGGCCTGTGTTAATGATTTCAACAGTAGCCTAATTGTCTATGTTCACCAGAATTCTTTTTATCGGGCCACTGATTTCGCCAATAACACCAGTCCTGCACACTTTGTGTCAAAATGGCATACAATATCAAGAAATGTTTGTATTCCATGCCATTGAACAACAGTGGAAGAATGATGTGTTGTAAGATGGTCACACCTTCAATGAACCCATATGAAGTGCTCTCCAATAAACCTATATGAAGAGCAGTGCCCTATGATGTGGACAGCTGTATCAGTCTCTGCACCCATGAGACTGCCACGCTGTGCACACACTATCCAAAAAATGTTTGTATTTCCCTGTCACAGAACGCCAGTGGAAGAATGATGTGTTGTAAGATGGTCATGTCATGCATGAACCCATGTGAAGTGAAGTGCTCTCCATTGAACCCATATGAAGTGAAGTATCCATATGATGTGGACGTCGGTATCAGTCTGTGCATCCACAAGTCTTGAAAGAAGAAAATTGAAAAGCAGAACCATCAGTAGAAAGTGCTATGGTGATGTGCAAAACGACCTGTAGTCAGCACAAACTTACAAACTTGAAATTTTATCGCTCAGGCAGATATATTTCTGAAAGTGATATGACTGGCACCTACCCAAAGACTCGAGTAGTACTGTCTAATAGACAATGCTTAGCACCCTGATGCTGTCCTAATCCTAAAAGTATGAGTTTTGAATAAACAAGGATGAAAACCACATAGCACGAGCGAGGTGCGCAAGGCTTAGTTGAACTCCTGCCTAGTTATGAGAAAATCCCCCCCCCGTGGTAAGAAAGAGTGGTCCCAAATGCCACCCCAGTAGTTGTAAATAGTGATGCAGCACATGGACAGGGCACTGGTCTTGTACTTTTTGGGGCATGACACTTAGGCAAAAGGGGTACCCTTGGAGTGTTTGTAATGTGTAAACTCGACAACTAAACCAACGTCATTGATCTGAACCCAAGAAAACTAAAGTTGGGCTTCCGCAACCAGGTTGTCTGTCATTTCCCCTAATCGCAGGAATGCATGAAGTGCAACGAGGCTTAAATAGAGCCATGTGGATGGCATTGTGAGTGAATCTAGGCAGGACTAGAACAACATTGTGTTTCATCTGTCATGTGTAGTGCACTGTGTCGTTTATGTTAGTCCTTTGTCCTTTGTGTGTCATCTGTCATGTGTAGTGCACTGTGTCATTTATGTTAGTCCTTTGTCGATTGTGTCACTGTGTCATTTGTGTTAGTCCTTTGTCCTTTGTGTGTCATCTGTCATGTGTAGTGCACTGTGTCATTTATGTTAGTCCTTTGTCCATTGTGTGTCACTGTGTCATTTGTTAGTCCTTTGTCCATTGTGTGTCACCGTGTCATTTGTGTTAGTCCTTTGTCCTTTGTGTGTCATCTGTTGTGTAGTGCACTGTGTCATTTATGTTAGTCCTTTGTCCATTGTGTGTCATCTGTCATGTGTAGTGCACTGTTTCATCCATTCACAAGTTTTCATTTGAGTTCTTCTCAAAAACTGCTCAGCAAAACTTGACCAAATTGGAGAGAAAACAACCTGGCATATAGGCCTTTCATTTTGTAACAGATGGTGTTGATGAACCGTTAGAAGATGATTGAAAAACTGGATAAACCTTGAAACATTTGTTTTCATAACATGTACAATGACCAGCATTGGAAGAAATTTCTTACAAAAAGCATCCTACTGATCCAGATTTTTTGGGCTAACTGCTCATGCATTTGGCTATTGAGCATCTGTCAGACAGGAATATTGTTGTTATGCATGCAGATTTTCTCCCACCTCTATTTTATATAGTGGTTTTGTATGCTTATTATCTCCTGCCTCTGTTTGATATAGTGGCTATGAATACATGATATTATATCCTGCCAGTTTTTGGTATAGTTTCTTTGCATGCATGATATTATCTCCTGCCTGTCTTTGATATTATAGTGGCTTTGCATGCATGATATTATCTCCTGCCTGTCTTTGATTTAGTGGCTTTGCATGCATGATATTATCTCCTGCCTGTCTTTGATATAGTGGCTATACATGCATATTATCTCCTGTCTCTATTTAATATAGTGGCTATGCATGCATATTATCCCCTGCCTCTGTTGGATATAGTGGCTATGCATGCATGATATTAAACTCTGGTCTCAGTTTGATATAGTGGCTATGCATGCATGATATTATCTCCTGCCTCTGTTGGATATAGTGGCGTATGCATGCATGCATGATGTCTCAGTTTGATATACTGGATATGTCTGTATATTATCTCCTTTCTGCATTTGATATAGAGGCTATGCATGCATATTATCTCCTGCCTCTTTTTGATATAGTGGCTATGCATGCATGATACTAAACTCTGGTCTCAGTTTGATATAGTGGCTATGCATGCATATTATCTCCTGCCGCTGTTGGATATAGTGACTATGCATGCATGATATTAAACTCTGGTCTCAGTTTGATATAGAGGCTATGCATGCATGATATTAAACTCTGGTCTCAGTTTGATATAGTGGCTATGCATGCATATTATCTCCTGCCTCTGTTGGATATAGTGACTATGCATGCATGATATTAAACTCTGGTCTCAGTTTGATATAGTGGCTATGCATGCATGACATTAAACTCTGGTCTCAGTTTGATATAGTGGCTATGCATGCATATTATCTCCTGCCTCTTTTTGATATAGTAGGTATAAATTCATGATATTATCTCCTACTTCAATGTGATCTGGTGGTTATGCATGTATGAATACAAAATCTTGCAATTTTTGTGAGTCTTTACTTTTTTGTGTCATATCATTGTTACTTATTGATGTTACATCTATCTTGAAAACCTCTGTTATGACCCTCGATGCTGCTGGGGTGTTTTTTGTAACTTTGATGACTCTTTTCTTTGCATAGTAGTATATACAGACAAATCTGGTCAGCAGTACTGATGTATTTTTCAATAGGCCCAGCACCCTTCGTGAAAATCAGAGTTTAAAATCAGATTCAAGACAATACAAAGTACAAACAAGATGAAACAATAAGAAAGCAGAAATGTCAAAATAGAAATATGTACATTAAAAAACTACATTGGACATAAAATAGTATTTGATTTGCTTTTTTTCTGGAGAAGTTATTGTTTCTCATGTTATAAAAATGACAGTTACATTTTATACCTGTACACCAGCTTATGGCTTTTCACTACACATACCCAGAATGATAATCTATCTCATCTACATTGTGAACTTGTGAGCTAAGATAGTAGTCACTTTAAACTCATACTGGTGGCAGACATGCAGCATGAAACTGAAGAATCATGTCCTTTATGATCTGACAATCCAGTTTACAATATACTGTATCTTCCTTGCTTTATTAAAATAAGTAAATATAGAGCAATTGGTTTCATCAGGTATGCTATTGTTGGGCTCTGCTTCATATGGTTCTCAATATTTTTGAATGTTGTATCACCAATTAATAATATTAAATCAGTTTAAGGTAATTTGCATTTAAAAAAGAAAATTAGACCATAAAATGTATTCATAAAATGTGTGTATTTGTAATATTGGAATTATTTTCCCCATTTAATGACTTTTGAGGTTGTTGGTGGTGAACAACCTGGACAGGTCAGCTATATATATGTGATACACTGCTGTTTTTCTTGGGTTTTTGTTGGCTTTAAAGGCACTTTAACACACTGAAAAAACTGGAGCTAAATGCTGTACCCAAGGGCACACAAGGCAATTGACCTGCACTGTCCTGGGTGGGCATGGAACCCATGACCCTTGGATTACAAGTCCAACACTGTTACACCTGAGCTACAATGGCTCCCCACAATGCTATGTTTTACAGGTTAATTTGTTATATGTCACAGGCTTAATGAAGACAACACTATGTTGTACAGGTTAATTTGTTATTTGTCACAGGCTTAATGAAGACAATGCTATGTTGTAAAGGTTAATTTGTTACATGTCACAGGCTTCATAAAGTTGGGTAAAGGTAGATAACTGTATGGCAACTATTATTGCTTTGACATTGTTGGTTGAGTTTTAAAATAGCTGATCATCCAAGCATTTGTTAATCTGGATAAAATTCATTTAGGTTATTGTAATGCCAACCATGTGCTTTCATATGTGATAAACTGTATCTATAACATTTTATGCTTAATGTCTTCATGTACATTATTTAATTTTAATACAGTATGTAGTCATAATCTTAGTCACTAACACTGAATAACTAGTAGTCTACAACAGTATTAATACAATATGCAGTCATAATCTTAGTCACCTACACTGAATAACTAGTAATATACAACAGTATTGATACAGTATACATTTTCAGTCCATTGCAAGTTTTAGTTTTTTCAGCCTTTTAATGCAGTAAACACTTGCCAGAATGATCTGTAAAAAACAGGTTCATAACATTTTTTAATAGAAATAATAAATGGTGGTTTGAGGTAAATATTCATGTTAGACTTGGTTGAAATCCACATGCTCTAGATCTGCCTGTATGTCCTTCATCAGGTCAGCATCTGAGTCACTGATAGACGAATAAATATGTCCTTCATCAGGCCAGCATCCAAGTCACTGATAGTCGAATAAATATGTCCTTCATCAGGCCAGCATCGAAGTCACTGATAGACGAATAAATGTCCTTCATCAGGCCAGCATCCAAGTCACTGAGAGTCAAATAAATATGTCCTTCATCAGGCCAGCATCCAAGTCACTGATAGACGAATAAATATGTCCTTCATCAGGCCAGCTTCCAAGTCACTGATAGTCAAATAAATATGTCCTTCATCAGGCCAGCATCGAAGTCACTGATAGACGAATAAATGTGTCCTTCATCAGGCCAGCATCCAAGTCACTGATAGATGAATAAATATGTCCTTCATCAGGCCAGCATCCGAGTCACTGATAGATGAATAAACATGTCCTTCATCAGGCCAGCATCCGAGTCACTGATAGATGAATATAAATGTCCTTCATCAGGCCAGCATCTGAGTCACTGATAGATGAATAAACATGTCCTTCATCAGGCCAGCATTTGAGTCACTGATAG
This sequence comes from Megalonaias nervosa, assembly GCA_016617855.1. NCBI lineage: Eukaryota > Metazoa > Mollusca > Bivalvia > Unionida > Unionidae > Megalonaias > Megalonaias nervosa. The sequence continues at coordinate 74,918 of JAECUM010093214.1, forward strand.
ACGAATAAATATGTCCTTCATCAGGCCAGCATCTGAGTCACTGATAGACGAATAAATATGTCCTTCATCAGGCCAGCATCTGAGTCACTGATAGACGAATAAATATGTCCTTCATCAGGCCAGCATCTGAGTCACTGATAGATGAATATAAATGTCCTTCATCAGGCCAGCATCTGAGTCACTGATAGATGAATAAACATGTCCTTCATCAGGCCAGCATTTGAGTCACTGATAGACGAATAAATATGTCCTTCATCAGGCCAGCATCTGAGTCACTGATAGACGAATAAATATGTCCTTCATCAGGCCAGCATCTGAGTCACTGATAGACGAATAAATATGTCCTTCATCAGGCCAGCATCTGAGTCACTGATAGATGAATAAACATGTCCTTCATCAGGCCAGCATCCGAGTCACTGATAGATGAATATAAATGTCCTTCATCAGGCCAGCATCCGAGTCACTGATAGATGAATATAAATGTCCTTCATCAGGCCAGCATCCGAGTCACTGATAGATGAATATAAATGTCCTTCATCAGGCCAGCATCCGAGTCACTGATAGATGAATATAAATGTCCTTCATCAGGCCAGCATCCGAGTCACTGATAGATGAATATAAATGTCCTTCATCAGGCCAGCATCCGAGTCACTGATAGATGAATATAAATGTCTTTCATCAGGCCAGCATCCGAGTCACTGATAGATGAATAAACATGTCCTTCATCAGGCCAGCATTTGTGTCACTGACAGACAAATAAATATGTCCTTCATCAGGCCAGCATCTGAGTCACTGATAGACGAATAAATATGTCCTTCATCAGGCCAGCATCCAAGTCACTGATAGATGAATAAATATGACTTAAACCTTGGATAGTTTACTTATGTCTTCAGTTTCTGAGTTGGAAAAAGACATGAGTGATCAAATTCTTTCCCAGATTAGTTTGATAATCATATTTTATAAACCATCCCTGATCGTTACTTTTTAAAAATTATTTCCTTAATATACAGAGATCCATACTCATTCAAAAATACCCTTTTATATCCATTAACCCTCAGTTTTAAGTCATACAGAGTTAGTGTTCTTGTCAGCTTACTCAATCATAAATGTTGAACATAATATAATAATTATCCCAACTTCATTTGAATAATGGCTTTTCTGGATCTCAGAAAATATTAAACTTATACCAATCAAATTCACTGAGGACAAGATAACTAAGTCCACATAAATATATGATTGGTAACTTTACTTTATTAATTCAAAGATTTTCATTCATTAAACACATTATTCTGCAAATTAGTCTGAATATTATATATATTGGAATGTTGTTTCATTAGTTCCAAGAATGAAGTTTTTGATTTCATCAGAGTCAAGTAAAAGTTTTTAATTGAAATTTTATTGTTTGCTTAGGATACTTAATGTGCACTTGAACTATATTCACATTTGTAATAAAACACAGATCTTTTTTAGACAGTGACAACTTTTATTTCAGACAACAGATTGGAGTCAAGCGACAGTTCCTCTCACTTCATCTAATCCATATCTTAAAGGTGAGTTCACATGATAGCTAATACATAATGATAAAACAGGTTATTCAAAATGACCAGAGTCTAATATTTTGAAAAATGAATGCTTTATAGTAAGATATGCATCAGTTTCTTGTGGAATGTAAAACCAGGATTGCATAAAACAATAATTAATATACCAAGAGACATTAACTACATTCAAATGTTCATAGAAATTGTTTAATATTACCAGTAACATAATTTTATCATACCAATACACATTCTCAAAAGTCTGTGTGAACTCCATTATTGATTACTTCTGTTGAACATACATGGCCTTAGGTATATCTGCATGATATGAGAGAGAGATACAAGGAGGGGATGAGAGGAGGTGGTAATGTATTGTGACACATCTATGCTCTTAAAATAAGTAGCAGAAAAGAGCGAAAAGTGATAAGCTTTGTAAAATTAAACAAATAAATATTTTCCCTTGAATACAAACTGAAAATGAAAAAAAGAACTTATGGTATTGCAAATTAAATCCCAAAATAATACTAGAATTACAAACACAAGTCATAATAATTTAAAGTTCTGAATAAACTTAGTAGAATCCCAAATTAAGTCCAATGCTGAAGTGTTGATGTGTCTGGTGACCCCTATAATGCTGATGTGCCAACAGTCTTTGTTGAAACACAGTAATGTAATTCCAGGTTTGAATTCATTATAAGACCCTGTGAATGTCTCCTTCCAAAAAATATTATTTTTATGAGCATTCTTTATTGCCAGAGAAAATAACCACTAAATTAAATAATTTGAAGAAATAAATTCCAGCCCAAATGAACAATGAACACAACAACAATACAGATTGATTCTGCTAGATCTTAAGCACGAATGAATAATCTTTCTGGTGACAAGATTATATAGACCTCTACTTGACCTCATGTCACAATTAACTTTTTCTAAAAAACAAAAACCCATTACCTAATGGAAAATAACCTTCTAGAAAGTTCTTACTGTTTACAAAATAAAATGTGACTTATTATTTGAAAGTCTCTTACTAAATTATAATATATAACCTGGACAATGTCAGGTACACAAGGTAAATTGTAGGGGAATCCCAATAACCTAGACCCAGACCCCAATAGACATATTTACTTCTGTTAATAATGAAACCTGATAATAAACCCATATGTATAGAGACTGTTTTAGCTATGTATTAGTTGTTTCCAGAATAAAAAAATAAAATAAAATATTCAATAATTGAAGTCAAGTAGAAAATAAACTTTATTTTTGACAAGGTTAAGTCCAACATACAATGTTATATTACAATAGCATATAATGAAATAAATAAAATTATTGAAAAAAACAAACAATCCAAATTAAATATACATAATAGTATATACTTATTGTTGCTTATTATTTGTCATCACAGTGCTGTGTAATACAGTGATATAAAATAAGACAGTCTAGATAGGACCAGTCATTTATTTGCTGTAAATGATCTTCATGTACCTTTGTTTCAGGTTCCAACTACACTGATGATTCTTCAACTAAAGGTCAAAGCAGAGAGGTCAGTTAGTGCACTCACATACACACCATGCTGTGCATGTGGTCAATGAACATCATCCATTAAAAGATTGAAGTCATTATCTTGACATTCCTGGGAGAGGGTCAGAGATCAAACATACAAAAATTGCAATTACAATAGTATTTTTGTTGTTCTTTTCTTACTAATCTTCAGACATGTATTCATTGTAGAAGGACATATACTAGATTTGAGTTATGTTGGAGATGAGGGGAGGTGGGAAGATCAGAGAGGTGGAATCTGTAATGGATTTGAGTTATCTTCTCTGTGTCATTGTGGGTAAAAGAGAAGAGGGGGAGATCAGGGAGAGGCAGTATACAGTAGATTTGGTTATGTTCCCTTTGTCATAGCGGGGAAGATGGGAATGGGAAATATGTAATAAAAGTATTTTGGTTTGCCATGGAAAGTAGCTATGTTTTGTATTTTCTAAAAGCATTTAACAATACAGCTTTGGAAGGTTTATATTGGTCTTTGAATAATTGATTTTCCATCTATAAGTAGAGCATTTGGATCATTATTATCTGCTACATAGTAGAATGGTGCTTTGTGTTTTGTATTACTCAGGTTTATTATTATTATTATTATTATTATCTGCTATATATATTAAAATGGTGCTTTGTGTTTTGTATTACTCAGGTTTTTTATTATTATTATTATTATTATTATCTGATATATATATATATATATATATATATATATATATATATATATATATATTAAAATGGTGCTTTGTGTTTTGTATTACTCATTATTATTATTATTATTATCTGCTATTTATAGTAGAATGGTGCTTTGTGGTTTCTTTTACTCAGGTTTCTTCTTCTTCTTCTTCTTATTATTATTATTATTATTTAGAATGGTAATTTGTGTTTTGTATTACTCAGGTTTCTTCTTATAATTATTGTCTGCTTTATATAGTTGAATGTTACTTTGTGGTTTGTAATACTCTAGTTTCTTTGTATTATTATTATCTGCTATATTCTGGAATGGTACTTTGCACTGGTATTATGAAGGTTTCATCTTCTTCATCTTATTCATCTTCTTTTCATTATTGCTATCCATGGTAGAATGGTACCTTGTGTTGGTAATCCTCAGATTTCTTAAAATGCTTTAACATAAGAAATTATTAAAGGAGATAAAGAATGGTGTAATTGGCTTAAATTTAGGTATGGATGTGAATAACTCTTGTAGGATCTTAGGATAGCTTAAAGACAGTGGGAATACATGTCATTCTCATCTTATTGAGAGAATCCATTGTTCTGTAAAGTGATCAATTATTTCATTTCTCCTAATCTAGCACATGAAATACTTCTGCATTAGATATATGATGAAGAAATCATTTTGGTCTCTTTTGTGGAAAGAGATATAAGGTATTCAGGCATAATTAACAATAATATTTCATAGAGATATAAGGTATTCAGGCATAATTAACAATAATAGATCATATTTTGTAAAGAGATGTAAGGTATTCAGGCATAATTAACAATAATAGATCATATTTTGTAAAGAGATATAAGGTATTCAGGCATAATTAACAATAATATTTCATAGAGATGTAAGGTATTCAGGCATAATTAACAATAATATATCATATTTTGTAAAGAGATATAAGGTATTCAGGCATAATTAACAATAATAGATCATATTTTGTAAAGAGATGTAAGGTATTCAGGCATAATTAACAATAATAGATCATATTTTGTAAAGAGATATAAGGTATTCAGGCATAATTAACAATAATAGATCATATTTTGTAAAGAGATGTAAGGTATTCAGGCATAATTAACAATAATAGATCATATTTTGTAAAGAGATATAAGGTATTCAGGCATAATTAACAATAATAGATCATACTTTGTGGAAAGAGATATAAGATATTCAGGCATAATTAACAATAATAGATCATATTTTGTAAAGAATGTAAGGTATTCAGGCATAATTAACAATAATAGATCATACTTTGTGGAAAGAGATATAAGATATTCAGGCATAATTAACAATAATAGATCATATTTTGTAAAGAATGTAAGGTATTCAGGCATAATTAACAATAATAGATCATACTTTGTGGAAAGAGATATAAGATATTCAGGCATAATTAACAATAATAGATCATATTTTGTAAAGAATGTAAGGTATTCAGGCATAATTAACAATAATAGATCATACTTTGTGGAAAGAGATATAAGATATTCAGGCATAATTAACAATAATAGATCATATTTTGTAAAGAATGTAAGGTATTCAGGCATAATTAACAATAATAGATCACATTTTGTAAAGAGATGTAAGGTATTCAGGCATAATTAACAATAATAGATCATATTTTGTAAAGAGATATAAGGTATTCAGGCATAATTAACAATAATTGATCATATTTTGTAAAGAGATGTAAGGTATTCAGGCATAATTAACAATAATAGATCATATTTTGTAAAGAGATGTAAGATATTCAGGCATAATTAACAATAATAGATCATATTTTGTAAAGAGATGTAAGATATTCAGGCATAATTAACAATAATAGATCATATTTTGTATTCACATAGTTAATAAATATAGTAAATCAGGGTCCACACTGGACCAAAATTTTAGGTTGAAGTGACTTCTCTTTCCCTGACGGGATAGGGCAAAGTTGTGGGAAACTGTGAAGAAATGTGTACAGAATGATCAGACATTCAGACTATTTAAAACTGTCATTTAAAACAGTTGTTTGTTAAATATTTGGCCCAGATAATTTACAAAAATACTAATTGAAGTTTATGACAACATAAAAAAATTCATAGATTGAACAAAAATGTTTGACTGTATTTGTAAAAGATGGTATTCTTAAAAATGAGTTACTATTGAAAATAGGTTACTATTGATAATGCGTTAATATTGAAAATGGGAGAGAGATTTTGATGTCTGAGTCTTTCTTGCACTTCTACAGAATAATTTCTTGTGATTGGAATTTCCCTGCCTCAGTGTAATAATTTTCTTGTGAATGGTATTTGACTCACTGCTTAAGCTTCATGTGTGAATTTTGGGAAGGAATCTCATAGACTGAATCAATTACAGACATCAGTGTCCATTAAATTAACAACAAAAGTTTATCAAAAAGGATTTATCTTTAAACCCTTGAAAACTTAAGATTTGATATTGTACTCAGAATATGGAATCATTCCAAGGTCAAAGGTGTGGGGGTAGGTGGTTAAGTATGTGGTCTCGAAAAAATAAGGCTAAATTAGCATCTCTTTCTATGTATATTTGCATGAAATGACAGACAATGGGGTGGCTAATTTGCCAGAATCAATACTTAACTTGGACTCTGGTAAATTGCATGCAGATGTTTCTGTCATTACAGTATGTGTTTAAGTTTGTAGAGTTATCTAAAAAATCCATGATGTTGTATTCATTTTGATTTATAATACCTTAAGTTGTCTGCTTGAAGAAGAGCTTACCTTGGTAACTGAGTCAGTATCAACCTTCAGTTTATTTCATGCTTTGATCCAATATTATTTGGAAGTCCAGTTTAAATATAAATGCACTATGTCAGAATAATTGTAAACTTTACATATTACTCCACATATTGTTAACTCTATATCACTTATGTTACTTCATTATTTTAATCTCTATATATATATATAATTTTCACATGGAGTGATATGCATCCTGTTCAATTCATTTGTAAATTACAAGTATTTAATATTGCATAATATTGAATGATTCATATTTGTAAAAGTATGCTTTCTGCTTGATATTACTAGCTAGGGTGTTCTTGTTAATTTGTGCCAGTGGGTAGTTATGTAAGATGAGAAACACTTGATGACAGTTGTAGAGTTGTGTAAGATGAGAAACACTTGATGACAGTTGTAGAGTTGTGTAAGATGAGAAACAGTTGATGACAATTGTAGAATTGTGTAAGATGAGAAACAGTTGGTGACAGTTGAAGAGTTGTGTAAGATGAGAAACACTTAATGACAGTTGTAGAATTGTGTAAGATGAGAAACACTAGATGACAATTGTAGAGTTGTGTAAGATGGGAAATGCTTGATGACAATTGTAGAGTTGTGTAAGATGAGAAACACTTGATGACAGTTGTAGAGTTGTGTAAGATGAGAAACACTTGATGACAGTTGTAGAATTGTGTTAGATGAGAAATACTAGATGACAATTGTAAAGTTGTGTAAGATGAGAAACACTTGATGACAGTTGTAGAATTGTGTTAGATGAGAAATACTAGATGACAATTGTAAAGTTGTGTAAGATGAGAAACACTTGATGCCAGTTGTAGAACTGTGTAAGATGAGAAACACTTGATGACAGTTGTAGAGTTGTGTAAGATGAGAAACACTTGATGACAGTTATAGAGTTGTGTATGATGAGAAACACTTGATGACAGTTGTAGAGTTGTGTAAGATGAGAAACACTTAATGACAGTTGTAGAATTGTGTAAGATGAGAAACACTTGATGACAATTGTAGAGCTGTGTAAGATGGGAAACACTTGATGACAGTTGTAGTTGTGTAAGATGAGAAACACTTAATGACAATTGTAGAGTTGTGTAAGATGGGAAACATTTGATGACAGTTGTAGTTGTGTAAGATGAGAAACACTTGATGACAGTTGTAGAGTTGTGTAAGATGGGAAACACTTGATGACAGTTGTAGTTGTGTAAGATGAGAAACGCTTGATGACAGTTGTAGAGTTGTGCAAGATGGGAAACCCTTGATGACAGTTGTAGAGTTGTGTAAGATGGGAAACACTTGATGACAGTTGTAGTTGTGTAAGATGAGAAACACTTAATGACAATTGTAGAGTTGTGTAAGATGGGAAACACTTGATGACAATTGTAGAATTGTGTAAGATGAGAAACACTTGATGTGCTCTGTTACAGTTGTAGAGTTGTGTAAGATGAGAAACACTTGATGTGCTTTGTTACAGTTGTAGAGTTGTGTAAGATGAGAAACACTTGATGACAGTTGTAGAGCTGTGTAAGATGAGAAACACTTGATGACAATTGTAGAATTGTGTAAGATGAGAAACACTTGATGACAATTGTAGAGTTGTGTAAGATGGGAAACACTTGATGACAGTTGTAGTTGTGTAAGATGAGAAACACTTGATGACAGTTGTAGAGTTGTGTAAGATGGGAAACACTTGATGACAGTTGTAGTTGTGTAAGATGAGAAACGCTTGATGACAGTTGTAGAGTTGTACAAGATGGGAAACCCTTGATGACAGTTGTAGAGTTGTGTAAGATGAGAAACACTTGATGTGCTCTGTGACAATTGTAGAGTTGTGAAAGATGAGAAACACTTGATGACAGTTGTAGAGTTGTGTAAGATGAGAAACACTTGATGACAATTGTAGAGTTGTGTAAGATGGGAAACACTTGATGACAGTTGTAGTTTTGTAAGGTGAGAAACACTTGATGTGCTCTGTTACAGTTGTAGAGTTGTGTAAAATGAGAAACTCTTGATGACAGTTGTAGAGTTGTGTAAGATGAGAAACACTTGATGACAATTGTACAATTGTGTAAGATGAGAAACACTTGATGACAATTGTAGAGTTGTGTAAGATGAGAAACACTTGATGACAGTTGTAGAATTGTGTAAGATGAAAAACACTTGATGTGCTCTGTTACAGTTGTAGAGTTGTGTAAGATGAGAAACACTTGATGACAATTGTACAATTGTGTAAAATGAGAAACACTTGATGACAGTTGTAGAGTTGTGTAAGATGAAAAACACTTGATGACAATTGTAGAATTGTATAAGATGAGAAACACTTGATGACAGTTGTAGAGTTGTGTAAGATGGGAAACCCTTGATGACAGTTGTAGAGTTGTGTAAGATGAAAAACACTTGATGACAATTGTAGAGTTGTGTAAGATGAGAAACACTTGATGTGCTCAGTGACGATTGTAGAGTTGTGTTAGATGAGAAACACTTGATGTGCTCTGTAACAATTGTAGAGTTGTGTAAGATGAGAAACACTTGATGACAGTTTTAGAGTAGTGTAAGATGAGAAATGCTTGGTGTGCTCTACAGTTGTACTAAATAGCAATTGAACATTTGTGTTGTACAGATGTTAATATATATACTTTATGTTAACTTATTAGCAGCTGCAACCAATACCTTATTGTCTTTCTGTTCCTGAGCAGGTGGAGATGAGGACAAAAATGTTGGAAGCCAAGTTTCATGAGGAGAAGTTACGTCTTCAGCAGAAACACGATGCAGCTGTGCAAAAGGTCACTAACTGCCTCACTTGTCTATAGGAGATTCTTAAGTTGTAATGGCAGCATGCATAGTCCACCTTAGGAATAGCATATCAATATTGCATAGTCTAGTATTGGAATAGTATATATCAATCATGCATAATCCACCATGGGAATAGTAGATATCAGTGATGCATAGTCCACTATGGGAATAGTGGATATCAATCATGCATAGTCCACCAAGGAAATAGTAGATATCAGTCATGCATAGTCCACCATGGGAATAGTAGATATCAGTCATGCGTAGTCCACCATGGAAATAGTAGACATCAGTCATGCATAGTTCACCATGGGAATAGTAGATATCAGTCATGCATAGCCCACCATGGAGATAGTAGATGTTAATCATGCATAATCCACCATGGAAATAATAGATATCAGTCATGCATAGTCCACCATGGGAATAGTAGATATCTATCAAAGTCCACCATAGGAATAATAGATATCAGTAATGCATAGTCAACCATATGAGTAGTATATACCAGCGTCCATTATACGAATAGCAGATATCAGTAATGCACTGTCCATCATAGGAATAGTATGTATCAGTGATGTAGTGACCACCATAGGAATAGTAGATGTCATGCATAGTCCACCATAGTTGGAATCCAATATTTCAGTTAGGTCTATTAACAAGGACAGCAAATTTTAATTTCATTTGAATCTAAATATGCAAATCTGAGAAATATAAGAAAGGGAATATGTTTTAATAAGCACAGGTAGTTTACTTCAAGAAAAAGCACTTCATAAAGATATGTTATTACAATGAGCTTGTGTAATTGTTCCATCAGACAACAAGACCTAGGATTTACCTTTGATCTCTAAAGAAAGAATGAAACAAAGAATTTAAGAGACAAATATTTTTATTATCATACATATTTACATCCATTAGATTTATTATATTATGAAAATCCAAATGGAAAATTTTGCCAAAACTGGATAGCTATTTTTACAATTTTTATTTGTTTTGTTTTTATCACAAAATCAGTGAGTTAGTTTCAGTATTTACTCACTTATACGTCATACCTGTTGATCATTTAACTTCAGAGCTTGAGATTATTTATCAGCCAGTCACAGATAACTTTACTTTTAAGTAGTCACTTTTGATTGGCTGGACATGGAAACCTAATCTCAGTCTTAGAAATCTATAATCTCCAAACCAGATGCATGTTGGTGACTAAAGGTACTATCAAAGTCATATCATCAGATGCATGCTAGTGTCAGAAGGTACTTTGAAAGTCATATCATCAGTTGCATATTGGTGACTAAAGGTACTGTCAGAGTCATATCATCAGATGAATATTGGTGACTAAAGGTACTGTCAGAATCATATCAGCAGATGAATATTGGTGACTAAAGGTACTGTCAGAGTCATATCATCAGATGAATATTGGTGACTAAAGGTACTGTCAGAGTCATATCAGCAGATGAATATTGGTGACTAAAGGTACTGTCAGAGTCATATCAGCAGATGAATATTGTTGGCTAAAGGTACTGTCAGAGTCATATCAGCAGATGAATATTGGTGACTAAAGGTACTGTCAGAGTCATATCATCAGTTGCATATTGGTGACTAAAGGTACTGTCAGAATCATATCAGCAGATGAATATTGGTGACTAAAGGTACAGTGTGACCTCACTATAACGCACTCTGTTATAACACGAATTCGGATGTAACATGGTCGTGGCATGGCTCCCGAAATTTCATTTACCTTATTACCGGTATTTTTCTCATAAACAAAAAAAAAATTTTAAGTACAAAAAGTAAATTACGTAAAGTTTTGTTATCATTTTGGAAAAGAGATTGCTTATAAATTTGAATATAAGACGTTTGTGGCGTGGCTTCCGAAATATCATATACATGTATTATTCTCGTACACGGAAAACATTTCTTCTTAAAAGTGCAAAAAATAACGTGTAGAAAGTTTATTATCATTTTGGGGAGGAAATCACGTATGGATTCTAATATAAAACGATCGTGGCGTGGCTCCCGAAATTTCATTTACCTTATTACCGGTATTTTTCTCGTAAACAAAAAAAAAAAATTTGAGTACGAAAAGTAAATTACGTAAAGTTTTGTTATCATTTTGGAAAAGAGATTGCTTATAAATTTGAATATAAGACGTTTGTGGCGTGGCTCCCAAAATATCATATACATGTATTATTCTCATGCACGGAAAAAATTTCTTCTTAAAAGTGCAAAAAATAACGTGTAGAAAGTTTATTATCATTTTGGGGAGGAAATCATGTATGGATTCTAATATAAAACGATCGTGGCATGGCTCCTAAAATTTTTAAATTTAACAAATTTCTTACAGTTTTGTGCCAAAATAAACATCGGAAATATGAGTATCTGAACCCATGGCTGGGCCTTTTGAGAACTTTGATCTTTGTTTATTGTTGAAAGATGACAGCTCATAAGTGTTAATGTTATTATTACTGGTCCATGAGCAATGAAGCCATCAAGTCTACTTTGTGTTTGTCTTCGATGCATTCCCTATACAATCGTTACTCAAACAATATCAGACATATGTTCTATAAACTGCATTCACAACTAAGCAACAAACAATGCGGCGGTTGATAAAAGATTCTCACCTGAATTTATAAATCAATTAATTTAAGTACATTGCTCGTCATCAGAGTCAGTTGCCGGGCTAAACTTGTTCAAATTATGGGTCAACGATTTATAAAACATCAAACAAACGCAAGCCGCCAACATGTGCACGTGGCTTGGTGGTGTTGTTTTATGCAATCAGTTGACCCGTGAATAATGTCGTCCATTCCCTACAAATATAACCCCCTTGTTTATTGCTGTAGTCAGAAAGCAGCTGAAAATTACAGTTTTTCAAACAATAATAAAGTATTACAAATCACGGTTGAGAAAATTTAGCAGTATGAAATTTATACAGACACTGTTATTTAACCTTCGGACGTACTTTTTCATCATTCGTTACATACTATTTGCTATTTATTTTTTTCCCATTGAATTCAGTCACATACTGATCTGTGACAAAATTACTGAATATTTTAAATATGTGTGCGGATATTTTCGATGGAAATATTTGTATTGTGGATTCAATGTATATGATGAGATTCACGGGTGAGTACACGGTGTTGATACTCTATTCATGCTGTAGATTAGATATGTATATATAAACTATACACGTGTATGCACCAATGCGTAGTTCTCTGAATAAAGTAATATATTATATATGCAATCTGTTATCACTGCAGGTGTTTTTCTCATTTAATATACATTGATTTAAAATGGTAACTGTGCCAATGAAGCACACGTTTTTGCACCCGCTTTTATTATCCCCCCCTCAATAACCCTGCAAATTTGTTGGTACTGTACATGGTTGCTTATAACACGGTTCGGTTCATAACACGGTCGGGTTCTATGGCTCCCAACTACCGTGTTATAGCAGGGTCACACTGTACTGTCAGAGTCATATCAGCAGATGAATACTGGTGACTAAAGGTACTGTCAGAGTCATATCAGCAGATGCTTCATATCGACTATTAAAAACACAGCTAATTAGCCTATTGCTTTCATTCACAGAGTTATGCAGTGTTAGGAAACTTGGAAACAATATTTTTCATTCATTTTCTTTTCATGTTTAATTTATATTTACCTATTTTTAAATCAGAAATAGATGCTTATTATCATATATTTTTTAAAATGGCAGTTTATTAAACATATCATACACCTTGTTATATGTACAAATAATAAGCTAGATTTGACTTAAACAGTTTTGTAAACAATGTAAACATTCTTAAATAAAATCCTAATTTTACCATTATTGCTACAATAAAGCACAGTTATCAGTTTTTAGTAAGTGGAATATCAGACTCCAAAAGCCATGCCATAAAGAATGCACTGATAAGTACACAACTATCAGTTTTTAGTAAGTGGGATATCAGACTCCAAAAGCCATGCCATGAAGAATGCAATGAGAAACACACAACTATCAGTTTTTAGTAAGTGGGATATCAGACTCCAAAAGCCGTGCCATGAAGAATGTACTGATAAATACACAAGTTCAAAATTTTTTAACGGAATCAGTTTATTATATTTAATCATGTCAACTTCTCTTGCAGATTTTGGACAGAAAAAATGCCGAAATAGAAGATGTGAAAGCCCAGTATAGATCCAAAGCGAAGGAGCTGGAAGACACCATAGCCAAACTGGAGAAAAAAAGTAAAAAGACAGCTTTGCTTTATGTGGGCTCCTTGGGATTTTACACTTCATTTTTTAACAGAAATCAGTTTTTTTTTTAATTGTAAACTTTCTTATTGTTCAGACTTATTCAGGATTCTTGATATGTAAGATTTATAGGCTAGTGTACTCAAAAGTATTAATTTAAAATGAAAAATTCAAAACTAAACAAGAATTACACAATGAGGGTCTAAATCCAAGACAGTGGATCTCTATCTCTCTTTCTCTCTATGTGATAATTATTGATGGTTAGTATTATTATAATAACAGTCATGAGTTGTTAAAATTCCAATTTGAAATGATTGGAAAGTTTTGTAGACTTGAGAAGAGTAATTGGCAATACATACATATTTTATTTTCCTTTATTAGATATTTAAATGAGGTTGGTATACACGGAGCATCTTAAATATGTTTATCAGTATGTAATTTGCATTTTCCAAAAAGCGATTTGACTGCAAAAATTAATACATAGATAATTCACTTTTATATTACATTTTTCTGTGAAATGCTTATAAAATAGATCTTCACAGTTTTCATTCATCAAATTATTTATGCATCCAAATTATTTATGCCTCCAAATTTTTTGTTTTAATAATTATACTTTTTCCTCCAATGTTAATCTTATTGTTGAACTAGAAAGGTTCTTTAAGAAAATCATTTGTCCATCATGGGTATAGTATAGATCAATCAAGCATAGTCCACCATAGGAATAAGATATATCAAGCATCTATCATCAACCATAGGAATTTCATATATCAGTTATGCATAGGATATATATCAATCATGGACAGTCCACTATCGGAATAGGATATATCAATCATGCATAGTCTCCCATAGCATAGGATATTACGATCACGCACAGTCCACTATAGGAATAGTATATATCAATCACGCATAGCCCACTCTAGGAATAGTCTATATCAATAATGCACAGTCCACTGTAGGAATAGGATATATCAATCATGCAGAGTCCACTGTAGGAATAGGATATATCAGTCACGCACAGTCCACTGTAGGAATAGGATATATCAATCACGCACAGTCCACTGTAGGAATAGGATATATCAATCATGCACAGTCCACTGTAGGAATAGGATATATCAATCACGCACAGTCCACTGTAGGAATAGGATATGTCAATCACGCACAGTCCACTGTATGAATAGGATATGTCAATCATGCATAGTCCACTATAGGAATAGGATATATCAATCATGCATAGTCCACTGTAGGAACAGGATATATCAATCACGCACAGTCCACTGTAGGAACAGGATATATCAATCACGCACAGTCCACTGTAGGAACAGGATATATCAATCACGCACAGTCCACTGTAGGAATAGGATATATCAATCACGCACAGTCCACTGTAGGAATAGGATATATCAATCACGCACAGTCCACTGTAGGAATAGGATATATCAATCACGCACAGTCCACTGTAGGAATAGGATATATCAATCACGCACAGTCCACTGTAGGAATAGGATATATCAATCACGCACAGTCCACTGTAGGAATAGGATATATCAATCACGCACAGTCCACTGTAGGAATAGGATATATCAATCACGCACAGTCCACTGTAGGAATAGGATATATCAATCATGCACAGTCCACTGTAGGAATAGGATATATCAATCACGCACAGTCCACTGTAGGAATAGGATATATCAATCACGCACAGTCCACTGTAGGAATAGGATATATCAATCATGCATAGTCCACTATAGGAATAGGATATATCAATCACGCATAGTCCACTATAGGAACAGGATATATCAATAGTGCATAGTCCACTATAGGAATAGTATATATATCAATCATACATAGTCATGCTCAGTCTCCTGTCAACAAGAAGATCTCCGACTTCATACCCTTTTTCGGTCAACAAGGTCTGGAACTCAACATTCAAGTAAACAGTTTGTCTCCCCCAGGAACAAGACAATCCCAGGCAAGAATACAAAGGTTAGGTGACTTGGTTTGAGATAAGTCATCAAGAATTGAATTACTGTAATGGTAGAATGGTTGCCTGTATGGAACAATCCATCTGTTAGAGAATTCCTTTGCCTGCTGGGTTTTGCTCAAGGCAGCAGTGGATGTCTTAGTCCTAGGTTGCTTTCTTTAGCTCCCATTACAATAATTCTATTGTCCAAATGGAGGCAGAACACAGTCTGCACAATATGAGGTTACATCTTGAAGGCAGGAAAATGACAATAACTTGGGCAATCACCATCATTATGGGTGCAAATATAGAGGATGGGGGGAGAAAGTCTCCTACCAGTTTGAGATGCCAGAGGCTTGTAGCCTCTGAGATCATTATTAACATATCAAAATTCTCAAGACAAAAACTGTTTATAAAGCTTTTAATTGGTGGCTGGAGAACCTACATGGGAATGGAGTTCTCATTCTGTGAAACAACTCCATTGTGGTGACTTATTTCAAACCAAGTCCTCAGACCTTTGTAGTCTTGTTTGAGGTTTTTCTGAAGTAGTGTCCTCAGATACTCTAGGCAGGCTAACATATTGGTGGACTCGTCCTGCAAGAATGAACTAATATAAACAAAATCTTCTCTCGATCTCTCAGTTTTCATTTAATAGGTAGCAATGGGATTGACATATGATGGACCTGTTGGTAAGAAGGTGGAATGGCATAATCTCAACTTTTTTCACACCAATCCTAGATTCAGAAGGCTTTGATAATCAGTGCGCTTTCTATATATTGGAACAGCAAAATTTATACTCTCCTCCTACAGCACTCTGTATTATAAAGGTGATACAGGAAGCTAAAGAATTGGAGTATCTCCTCCTACAGCACTCTGTATTATAAAGGTGATACAGGAAGCTAAAGAATTGGAGTATCTCCTCCTACAGCACTCTGTATTATAAAGGTGATACAGGAAGCTAAAGAATTGGAGTATCTCCTTATCCTGATTACTTCACTCAAGTGGGAAATCTTGGATCAACCTCATTAGTCTTGCAACAGAATCACCAGAAATTTAGATATTCCCTTGTTTGCTTTGAATAACCACAATGGCAGGTGTTTCATTGCAGCCAAAAGCTACTGAACATGGATCTTATCAAAATATTCCCTTAGGAAAGAAACAGTTCTCATAATAAGTGGTGGAGAATTCCTCAAGTGAGATGGCACATCTACTTTAAAGGCATACAAAGACAATGGAATATATTCTCAGTTGCTTGCAATAGAACACTTTATGCCGCTGTAGGCATCCATGCCTGAATAGCTAACTTCCTTTGACTCTTATATGAGACACAGTTAGCATCAATCACAAGGAAAATCTACTATTCCATGATCACTGGCAAATGATATAATGGAAGAGGATATTGGACAAAATAAGGACCTGTCTGATCTTATGGATTTCACCTGTCCAATGACACTGGATTTTTCCTCATGGAATTTATCATGGGGGAAAACCTGGCTGAACAAGACACCATTTAGCTGCTCTCAGAGGTTTCATTAGTTCACCTATCGTTCATGTCATGTATTTTCTGCCTCCTCACTGCATTGGTGACCAGCTGGCAGAATCAGCAAATACCTGTGGACTGATCTGCATGCAATTCAGAAAAGATGGGTCAGAATCACTCATGACACCCCCTGCTTTCTTTGCCAAGAACAGTCTACCATTCATTGGTAATCAGACTTTGGTAATAATTCATGAGTACACTGGACACTTGATCTCAAGGTCATCTACAGAGCCCATTGTGAGCTCTGAAGTGGTCCTTAAGGAAGACTGAACCATTGGCTGAGCCCAAAATTCGAACCCACGCAGACAGAGGTTAGATGGCAATGATCCATAATGGTGGGCCCTTTGGACCACTTGGCCACTCTGGGCCCCTGATATGGGATGTAGATCTGAGTACACTTCTCCACTTTTTATGGAGACCGCTCCGGTGACCTAGTGGTTAGAGCATCCACTTTGCTTGCGGGAGGTTGCAGGTTTGAACCCCAGCCGAGTCACACCAAAGACTTATAAAAATGGTACTAAAAGTTGCCTTGCTTGGTGCTCAGCATTAAAAGGTTAATGTTAGGACTGGTTGGCCTGGTGTCAGGATAATGTGAATGGGTGGGACATCATGCTACATGTCTGCGGCATGATGCCCAAGTGCTAGACATCACTATAAACTGCCACAATGCAGACGTCATAGCAATATGACTGAAAAATTGTTAAAGCTATGTTAAAAATTCAAATCACACACACACACCACTTTTTATCTAGGAGATCTTTCATCCTTAAAGACTCAGCTTGATATGGTCAGAGCTTTTTGCATGGTGCAAGAGATTACATTTTTGAGTTTTCTGATAGTTCATAAAGATGTGGTTTCATGACTTACAGTGGAGTTGAGGGAGGGAGAAATGTTCCCTTTCAAAGCTGCTCCATGACATAAAAAGTTTATTTTCCAGTCAGGTTATCTAGAAGTTTTCTCACATACCTTAAGGGACCAGAGATGGTCTTTCTTGGGTATGGGTATGTCTCTCCCTCTACTTCATACCTGTTCTCCTTAGATATTATGATTGGGTAGTGTATTAGAAGGAAACAATTTTTTTTAGTAAAATATGTTTCTTCAATAATACTTACCTGATCATAATACACATCGCCCTCTCAGCCTTCCAGCAGTCATATTCGTATAGAGAGCATGCATTCTGCTCCAGTAGTAACTCACAATTTCACAGGATTTGGTGCCAATCCTGGTTTCAAATGGAGATCACTCTATTTAATTACCATCTAGGTGAACAGATAACTTTTAGCTTTTTAGCTAAAACATTTTAATCTGGAAGGAGTGTATTTGTGAGGTAGTAGTAGTTCTCCTAAGGTATTATGATTGGATTAGAGTTATCGAAGAACATATGTTGCTAGAAAATGTTTGTTACTTTGTTTTCTAGAAAATAATATTCTTAGTCTCCTTTTTATGAATTTAATTATCAAAGCCTGCATGCCAATCTTTGTGTAGGGGATACAGTGTATGGCAAGGATTTGATAATAATGTAATGATCAAAGCCTGCATGCCAATCTTTGTGTAGGGGATACAGTGTATGGCAAGGATTTGATAATAATGTAATTATCAGTGCCTGCAGGTCAAACTATTTGGAGGGGATACAGTGTATGGCAAGGATTTGATAATAATGTAATGATCAGTGCCTGCATGCCAACCTTTGCGGAGGGGATACAGTGTATGGCAAGGATTTGATAATAATGTAATGATCAAAGCCTGCATGCCAACCATTTTGGTGGGGATACAATAGTTCTGCATATTTTCATAGTGAGATCCTTGTGTGTAATCTTAACTCATCTTGTAAAATGTCAAATTACTTTAATTTCCTACACATCACCCTCTCAGCCTTCCTGCAGTTATATTCATATAGAGAGCACTGTCCTTTTTCTCTGACCAGAGCTTTTTAATATGATGCTTCATTTCTTGCTTTAATTGTTGAGTTATCTTCTCTTTTACAATGTTTTCTAAATCACTCTTCTTTACCTTACTCCCCAGTCTCTATCACATGGGTTTTCAAATCACTTTTCTTTACCATACTCCTTCGACTGTCACAATGATTTCCAAATTACTTTTCCTTACCATACTTCTCAGTCCCTATCACAGTGTTTTCCAAATAACTCCTTCTTACCTTACTCCGTAGTGCTTCATTAATTTCTTTCAACTGATGAAGTATTTCATACACCTAAGTTAGTCTCATTGGCTTAAGATATTTTGTTTCTTGACTATAACCTTGACATTATTTAAAACACACAGATTTCATGCTGAGGTGTAGTAAGTCTTCATTTTGCATGACATCAGGTATTGAAATGACTAATATGTAGTAAGTCTTCACTTTGAATGACATCATGACATTATGTGTATTGAAATGACTCATATGTAGTAAGTCTTCACTTTGAATGACATCATGACATTATGTGTATTGAAATGACTAATGTGTAGTAAGTCTTCACTTTGAATGACATCATGACTTTATGTGTATTGAAATGACTGATTTGTAGTAAGTCTTCTCTTTGACATCATGACATTATGTGTATTGAAATGACTCATATGTAGGAAGTCTTCGCTTTGAATGACATCATGACATTATGTGTATTGAAATGACTGATGTGTAGTAAGTCTTCACTTTGAATGACATCATGACATTATGTGTATTGAAATGACTCATATGTAGTAAGTCTTTGCTTTGAATGAGATCATAACATTATGTGTATTGAAATGACTGATGTGTAGTAAGTCTTCTCTTTGAATGACATCATGTATTGAATTGACTGATGTGCAGTAAGCTTTCATGTTGATATTATATGTGACATTATGACATGACAGAATACATTATACATTTAATATTAATGAACCATAACAAAAGTGTAACTCTAAGTCTCAGTACTGTTTTTGTTGCAGTGCAGGCAGTGATGAAGGAATCAAGCCATGTGAAAGATACAAAAGACAAGCAGATCCAGGAATTGAAAAGGATGCTTGAGGAGACCACAGATGACAAGAAAAATGAGTTTGAGAAGAAGGTATGATCGGGCATATCTTAAACAGTAAATTTTATCTTCAGTATCAAAGATTTGACAGTTTTGGTCTCATGTACATAAACACAGCAAAACATAGTTATAATTTTTCAGTGGTAACTTTGTCATTGTTGTAGTGACTAACATGAAGATTTCTACTTTGTATTAAAGTTTTTCAGATTCATGTAACATATATCACAGTGTAATTCTCAGGCATGTAACCTTAAGTCACAGATGAACAAGGATGCAAAATTTCTACTACCCTAAATAATTAATTTATTAAGGAAACTTTCTGCAAATTTTTTCTTCCAAGTACATCAAACACTATTCCCCTTACATTTATGAAACTTGGTGCTCCACTGTGCTTTGGACATATTGGGTAATGACTTTGAATCCTTCAAATCAGGGAATAGAATCACACTGAAATACACTGTAAAATCTCACATAAGAAATCAATAGGAGGGATTGAAATAAACTAAAATCTCACATAAACTCTCAATAGGAGGGATTGAAATAAACTAAAATCACACATAAACTCTCAATAGGAGGGATTGAAATAAACTAAAATTACACATAAACTCTCAGTAGGAGGGAGTGAAATAAACTAAAATCTCACATAAACTCTCAATAGGAGGGAGTGAAATAAACTAAAATTAGACATAGACTCTCAGTAGGAGGGAGTGAAATAAACTATAATAACACAAACTCTCAATAGGAGGGAGTGAAATAAACTAAAATCTAACATAAACTCTTAATAGGAGGGATTGAAATAAACCAAAATCTCACATGAACTCTTAATAGGAGGGATTGAAATAAACCAAAATCTCACATAAACTCTTAATAGGAGGGATTGAAATAAACCAAAATCTCACATAAACTCTTAATAGGAGGGATTGAAATAAACCAAAATCTCACATAAACTCTTAATAGGAGGGAGTGAAATAAACCAAAATCACACATGAACTCTTAATAGGAGGGAGTGAAATAAACTATAATAACACAAACTCTCAATAGGAGGGAGTGAAATAAACTAAAATCACACATAAACTCTCAATAGGAGGGATTGAAATAAACCAAAATCTCACATAAACTCTTAATAGGAGGGATTGAAATAAACCAAAATCTCACATAAAATCTTAATAGGAGGGATTGAAATAAACCAAAATCTCACATAAACACTCAGTTGGATGGAGCACCTTTAGAACCTTCATTCACTGGTATATCACAGCTTAGAATGGACTCAGCATAATGCAAGGTGTTTTTTCAGAACAAGGTTCCCACACCTGTTTGATTTTAAGGATATCCTGGAATCAAACTAGAATTGAATTCAATGAAAAAAAGCTAAGCTGCAAATTTTGTTAGAGAAAATTTGTTATTTTTCCATGGCAACTTTGCAGTGAATGATGATGATCATATTACATTAGTAGCCATGGTTGAGTCTGGTAACAGAGATTTTTGGACTCATGCCTTCAGCTATAGTACTGTGTCGTTAATTGAAATATCAGACTTTAAAATGACTCCTGAAATTTGTCATTTTCTCCTTAAAACTCCTGGAAAACTCCTGGAAATTAAAATAATTTTGGTGCAATGAGAAAGAGAAAGATTGTATAAAAATTCATGGTATTGTAGAAAAGATGTATAAAAGAAATTGTATGGGATATGTAATAAGGTATGAAGTGGTATGGCAGTTTTCTTTTTAAGGATATAAGTTATGATTGTGAGTGTTACTTGGCAGTTTAATGACACAGTGAAGTGGCATGGTGATATATGGTTTCTGAGGGATATAAGATGTGACTGTGTTACTGTTGCAATTTAATGACACTGTGAAATGGTATGGTGATATATGGCTTTTGAAGAATGTGAGATAGAGCTGTGTGTTATAGCAATTTAATGACACTGTGAAGTCGCATGGTGATATATGGCTTTTGATGGATATGAGATATGACTGTGTTACCATTGTAGATCAACGACATTGTGGCTGAGTTTGAACAGGAGAAGTTTGAGATGCAGAAGCAACACACCCGTAATATTCAAGAAATACTAGATGACACTAATGCTCGCCTGCAGAAAATGGAGAAAGAATACAACCAACAAGCCATATCCACCGTTAGTACAACACACACTGTTACATCAAAGTAATGTATTAGCTAATAGTGTTTGTTAATGTGGTTTAATACTTTTCATTGATTAATTTAACCTTTCAGCACACTTTATTTATAGACCAAAAAGCAAATACAGATTTTTAATTGTTTTTAATATTAAACTATTTGTCTTTTGAGGGTATTAATATGAGGCATTATTCTGAACTTTTATTTTTATATTAGAGTTTAACACAAAATGAAAATAAGTTACAAATTTGTAATGTTAATGAACTCTTGAAATCTCCTAGTTTTACAAGCTTTAATGTTTGTCAACATTGGCCCTAGTAAAATTATTGTCCACAATGTTGGAACTTGTGGTTATGTAAGATTTTTTAAAGTACTTTATTGTAGATCTTAGACACTGATTGGTGAAAATTACTTAGACTATGTTATGCATTAACCTTTTGTATAAGATACTTAGAAGTAATGTTGAGTAGTACCATGAATTCTTCCAGAAGGGATGAGTCATAAGAACTCTTGCTATGCCTGATCTATGACATTGTTAATTGAACTTTTCTCTTTTCTCACACAAATGCTGATCTAGCTTTTGACTGCTTCAGATCTTTACTTGTGTGTTACATTTTCTATCATCCAGTCAAACAAGCAGATTGTAAAAATAGTGAAGCTAATGCTAATATAAATTTTACTCACTGACATGGACTTTTATATATTTCCATGCCATAAATTCTGGAATAATCCATGTCTTTTCATAGATTTGTGATTTTAATCAGTTCTTAATAAATAGAATCATATTAGGATAAGATGTGTCTTTACTTTAACAAAAAACCAATACTGGTCTCATTCAAATTAAATATCTCTTTACTACAACCAAAACCAATATACATATGTTCAAACAAGATGTTTCTTTACTTTAACAAAAACCAATGTTAATATCATGTTCTAATTCTTTTTATACAGACCTTATTTCTGATCAGCATTGTCAGATAAGTAAACCTCTAGCATGCAGACTTATCTGTGAACCAAGAGAGATGCTACTTGAATTCTGTTTAAAAATATCAATATCAATTCTGTTACTAATAACAAAACTTCTTTTTAGTACTAAACACTAGTTCATGCCAAACTTTCACACATTTTGACAGCATCTGTGCTGTTTACAGGTACAATTTCACCTTAGTTTCTATGAAATATTTTGCAAAACTATGGATTGCCTTTCATTTCAGGCAGTATCTGACATGTAAGGCTGATCAATAGGAGTATGCTATCATTCTTGAGTATGCACTGACATGTATTGATGTGCAGGAGTGTACATTCATTGATGAGTATGCACTGACATGTACTGATGTGCAGGAGTGTACATTCATTGATGAGTATGCACTGACATGTACTGATGTGCAGGAGTGTACATTCATTGATGAGTATGCACTGACATGTACTGATGTGCAGGAGTGTACATTCATTGATGAGTATGCACTGACATGTACTGATGTGCAGGAGTGTACATTCATTGATGAGTATGCACTGACATGTACTGATGTGCAGGAGTGTACATTCATTGATGAGTATGCACTGACATGTACTGATGTGCAGGAGTGTACATTCATTGATGAGTATGCACTGACATGTACTGATGTGCAGGAGTGTACATTCATTGATGAGTATGCACTGACATGTACTGATGTGCAGGAGTGTACATTCATTGATGAGTATGCACTGACATGTACTGATGTGCAGGAGGGTACATTCATTGATGAGTATGCACTGACATGTACTGATGTGCAGGAAGGTACATTCATTGATGAGTATGCACTGACATGTATTGATGTGCAGGAAGGTACATTCATTGATGAATATTGTTACATTTTGGCTCGTACAAAAGTAACAAAAGAAAAGAGTGAAGCCAACAGGCTTTGTAAATTTTAACAAAATAATTTATTTCCCTAGAAAACAAGGTAAAAATATGAAATAGGACTTATGGTTTGTGAATATAATCCAAAATTTAATCCTAGAATTGAAAAATATAAGCCCTATCACTAAACAGTTCTAATTGAATCCAGGTTCGAATCTCTATGGAGTTCCAATATGGAAGGCAATGATGTCAGATGAGGTCATTGTACTGATGGAAACAGTTCCTCGTCGAATCACAATTGATAATGTTCCCGTTTAGAACTCCAGAATAAATTTCCACTGAATGTCTTTGTCCAAGTATTTCGTTGAAGTAGAATATTTCCCAGGGTGAGTAAATTATTTTAAATATGAAAATCAACTCAAATCACAACAACAAGACAAATACCTTGAGCCCAAAGGTACAATTTTTCGACTGCTCGGGTCTACTAGCAAATGGCTGTTTTAAGGCTTGATTTTAGATCACATGGTGGCTCACATGACAGGCTACGTGCTCATTAATTTGAACAGCACAGTAAAAAAATGCCAATTATCATGTAGGCAAGAATATCCCTATCTAAGAATCAGATTCCCACACTGGAAATAAATTAAAAAAGAAAGGCTGTTTACAACCTAGCTGACACGTGGACCGAACATGACCTTGGTAATAGCCAGTCATTTTCATTTAATGTTTACAAAACGTCTCAAACAAGGTGAACCAAAAATAATGATAAAGCAACCCTTACATTCCAGTTAGGTCGAGTGAATTTTCCGAAAAGAGATTCAAATCCAGTGAAAATTGTCATTACTATAAAATATAATGAAACAAAAATAAAATAAAAAGAATTTAAAACTAACACACAAGCAATTTAGTTACATATTCGTAACAATATGTACTGACATGTACTGATGTGCTGGAGGGTTCTTTCATTGATGAGTATGCACTGACATGTACTGATGTGCAGGAGTCTACATTCTTTGATGAGTATGTACTGACATGTATTGATGTGCTGGCATATTATATTTATTGATGAGTATGCACTGACATGTTCTGAAGTGCAGGAAGGTCCATTCATTGATTAGTATACACTGACATGTACATTCTTTGATGAGTATACACTGACATGTACTGAAGTGCAGGAAGATGCATTCTTTGATTAGTTTACAATGATATGTACTGATGTGCTGGAGAGTACTTTTATTGATTATGCACTGACATGTACTGATGTGCTGGCATATTACATTCATTGATGAATATGCATCTGACATGTTCATTATGCAGGAGGGTACATTTGTTGATGAGTATACACTGACATGTACAGATGTGCAGGAAGGTACATTCATTGATTAGTATACACTGACATGTTCTAACGTGCTGGCATATTACATTCATTGATGAATATGTATCTGACATGTTCATTATGCAGGAGGGTACATTCATTAATGAGTATGCATCTGACATGTACTGATGTGCTGGCATATTACATTCATTGATGAATATACATCTGACAGGTTCATTATGCAGGAGGATACATTCATTGATGAGTATACACTGACATGTACTGATGTGCAGGAAGGTACATTCATAGATTAGTGTACACTGACATGTACTGATTTGCTGGCATATTACATTCATTGATGAATATGTGTCTGACATGTTCATTATGCAAGAGGGTACATTTGTTAATGAGTATGCATCTGACATGTACTGATGTGCTGGCATATTACATTCATTGATGAATATGCATCTGACATGTTCATTATGCAAGAGGGTACATTCGTTAATGAGTATACATCTGACGTACTGATGTGCAGGATCATACACCCATTTATGAGTATATTTCTGACATGTGCTATGTTCAGGTACATACAGCTTATTCATGAGTGTGCATCTGGCATATACTGATGTGCAGGTGGGTACATTCATTCATTTGTATGTATCAGACATATCATGTGTGCAAGAGGGTACATCAATTCATGCATATGTATCTGATATGTACTGATGTGCAGGAGGGTACATTCATCTATGAATATGTATTCTAGAGTAATGTGATCAAGGAGCTTGAGACACGAGTACAGCAGTTGATGGCAGAGGCCACACAAATGAAGAAATCCAAATCTGGCCTTGAGAAGGAGAAGATGAACTTTGAGTTACGTATAGAGGAACTTCAGTCAGAACTTCGCACTCATCAGGACAGGTAGAGATACTTTTACTGCATTAATATTTTCATGCATTAACTATCACAAGTGTTATGAATTTCTGTCATGATCATTTAAACTTTTAATTGCTCTGAGTGGCAACCCTTACAAGTATATCATTAGGTAATTTTAATTGCCCTTTGTGGCATAATCTCCTTAGATGTATCATCACTGCATAATTAACACAACATCTCTGCAGTTATATAATCAGTAAGATCACACTCTCATGTTGATTGAATAGGAAATAATAAAACTCATTGAATATTACAGTATACCACTAGCTGCAGTGGCATATGATATAATTTCATATCGGATCAACACTCATATCAGATACTCCCGAAAATAATAAGGCTTATTTATGATTTTGCAAGATTGTTGAATATGCTCCTTTATCAAGAACACCAAACCTAGTTTGGCTTGAAACTGTTCTTTATTCATCACAATATATACTCTCTTTTGCTTTGCCAAACATGATCATTGGTGGAAAAGTCATAGTGTTTAGTCCTTCTGGACAGTATTTCAAATACTTGATCACTTTCTCTACAAGATACAACTTCAACAACCTTTTTTTCACTTTTGGCCACTAGACATGGATTAATAGTGCATATTCAGTTACCATGTATTTTTTTTATAAAACGAGAATCTTAAAACTTTGCAAACATATATAAAAATTCATTAAAATCTTGTCAAAACTCTAAAATCCCACATTGGTTAATCTGCATAGAATTATATTGATTGAGGCATCTAAAAGAGTTGTCTGACCAGTTAAAATGGTGTATGTGACTTTTTTCTTGGGATTTTGTGATACTGCAGATAATTTATACCAACAACACTAATTCACCTACAGACATCATATTAATGATTTTTGCATCTTTGGATAAAAATGTCTCACCTTTTATGACTGAGTCAATCTTTTATCTACCTAATTTAGTCCTGTAATTCTTATTCTTGACTCCATCCATCTTCAAGCACCAAACTTCTGGAATTTCTTTAGGTGAACTGTTGGATTCAGAATTTTTCTATACTTGCTTAAATATTAAAATAAATGTCACTGATTGGAAAGGAAGATCCCAAGTTGCTACTAGGGTTATGCCAAGTAATGGAGGAACTTAGTCAGCTAATATCGCTGTGTGATGAAATGACAGGTACCTTTCTGCTGTTTGAAAGAAAAGTTAAAGTTATATTTCTTTGTTTGGCTAATGTTAATGTAAGGTTATAATGTGGTAAAGAGAGACAACTTTTAAAGGATGAGTTTGTTTCCTTGGATACTGTATGCTAAGACCAGACTTGCTTCATTGCTGAAGAGTAATCTAGCAGGAGTTGACACAGCAGTCCTGATTGTATACCTGACATGTTTCAGAGCAGTGCAGATGGAACAAGAACACCAAAGGGCACTAGAGGCTCATGATCAGGACCTGCGTACACTGCATCGTAAAACAGAGTCCAGTCTGGAAATAATGAAGCAGGAGCACAATATTGCAGCAGCCAAGGTAACCAGTCTGCTCAGAATATCAGACTGATTCACCAGTATTAGGCAGAATATTTCCTTTTTTAGTCATATCATCAAATTATGTGTAAATGACTGTCGTCCTTCATGGGATCACAGCTAATGCTTTTGAATCACAGTCATTTGAACAGTTCATTGGATGTAATGTCCATTGAATTAACCAGTTTTTTTTCTTCATTTTATTAATATTCTAGACTTGTGCAAAACTACATACTTATTTTGTTCTGAGTGGGCAAAAATTTCAAATGGACCCAGATCACCATATAATTGTATCCTAATTTTATTTGAACTGAGAATACAAAATATATACATCACATCTGATTTCATTATAAACAAAGTTAACTTTAGTTTGATATAATTTAAGAATTTGTCTCAGCCAGTCATTCAGATGACAAATTGAAATTTTAAAACTATATTCACGTAGTTCTTCTTCACACTTGGAAGAAAACACCCATGTGGTTTTATATTTATTAGAGAATCTCTCTTTTTAAACACTTTTCTGTATGGTGGAACCTGTCTTGGAAGACATCCTCTTTTATTAAAAAATCATGGTCTCTCCAGACCAGTTGTAACATTGTATAATGAATAAATTGGTGCATAGGAAAATATGGTCTCTCAAGACAGATAGTCTAATAGCAGTTGTCTTTCAAGACAGGTTGTACTGTATTCATAAATCTGCAATATAAGAAAAATATTAACCGTATATATTGAGATTGATAGAAGTTCATTTGGCGGATGGAAAGCATGATAGAAGTTCATTTGGCAGATGGAAAGCACCACAGCTTTTTCCAGTCATTGAGATTGATAGAAGTTCAGTTTGTGGGTGTAAATGGAAACATTACAACATGTTCCTGTTATTGAGACACACACACACACTTAAATTATTTTGCCAATGGCTATTAAAAAAAAATTTCTGAAATTACAAAAAATATTTTTAAATACTTAATATAATTTATGTACTTAATATTGATTTGCGTACAATCAAATGTATGAATTTGATAAATAAATAGTTCCAGTCTTGAGGTGTGAAAGAAATTTGTGCAGTCTAGCACTGAAATAAAGAGTGAACATTCATATCAAATACCATATCAAAGATGTAAAATTCAATGGGTATTTAATAATAAATATGACCAGGAGTTTGCAAATGGCAGTGTGATGACTAAGTTTTCGGCATGTGCAAGTCAGACAGTATACTTTAGGATATCAGGTTGGAAACTTTACAGATTTTTATTTTCCAAATTCTGGTTGAAATGCAGCTACTAATGCAGAAGATAAGAATGATTTAAAAAACTTGAACACAGAATCAAAACATTATGTCAGTGTCACTGATGCTATCATTGCCAGAAAAATGATACCTATGTTTTACCATTCACTTCTTACAAAGTAGATTGAAATGTGTAAAAGAGCTTGGGAAGGGATTATGCCAACTGAGTGGTTGTTTTACATATTTTATTTATATTAGACTAGGTATGTAGATGGCTTTGTTGTTAACTCTTTCATCTTGTTTCCAATCAGTTCTGTGGAGCAAACTTCAAAAAAGTTTAAATCAGCATTAATTAGGCCTTGTTATCAGTATGCCTGAGAGAACTGAATCAGAACACCTTTGAAATAAAACGACACTACCTATTAAAATAACGTCTCCTATCCAGGAGAGCATATTTTGCTTGGGACCTATTGCCATGGTGACCATGTCTGAGAAACTGTTGTTTCTCTGAATATTCCAGTTAGAATCTTGCTAGGAATTTTGGTTGCTTACCAATGCTTATAAAACTTTGGGTCTTAATTGACAATTTTAATTGACAAGTCACTCTGTATATAATACCTCTACACCCAGTCTCTGATTTTGGTATTAATTTGCCCAAGGGTCTAATCTCTTCAGAAAAGAACCTAGACTGCATTTTTTTAGTATCCTTATTGATATCATTGTTTTACCTGTAAACTTCATATTTAAAAGTTGTGTAATAAGAGTTGAGGACAACTTAAATAGTTTAATTGCACATTCACTGTTCACCCGTATTTATTAGTATAATTGTACATTCACTGTTTGCCCCGTAATAAATTTGTAGAAGATTTTTCATGTGTATTGAATTTTATATGCTGTATATTTCTTGACAAAAAAAATGGCACCCAAGCATTCTCATTGTTATGTTCTCCCTGTAAACCTGCATTACCAAGGTTTTGGATTTAACTAGACACTCCAGTAAATATATTTCATTCCAAGGTCTTATCAGGCTTGGGTAGATAAGCAATATGGTAAAATTTATATACATGCTGATTCAGTGAGAACTTCATGTAAGAAAATTGGGTAGCAATGACAACTGGACAATGTCTATTTCTCTTTGATTTATGGCTGTTATTTTTACAGACCCTAATAGTTTGGGTTTTTTTACTTTTTCTCTTTGATCTTCATGTACTTGATTAGTTTTTAGAGACCCTGATAGACCTACCTGATTCTAAGTGGTCAGTGGGACCAATCACAGGTTGAGGATGATGCACACAAGGGTAACGGGTACAGCACCAGTCAAGGGACAAGTATCTGGACCTAACAGTTCTCACCTTACCAATAAGATGGAACTAAATATTTTGCTTGCACACATGAATAGACTTAAAGAAGCAGGACATAATTTCAATTACATAATTTGACAAAATTGGGATTACAACAAAAGTTCAACACTACATGTATTAATAGTTTTGGGCAGGTGAGCTTATTGTAGGATTCTGCACCACAGCAACGTGCACGGTGCATTGTACATTGTATGTCAACATTTCTATCTTCATCTATTTTCAGAAACCACTGTAGTATTTTCATCCAAATTTGGTGGAGAGTTTGCTGTCATAAAAGCCCTTTAAGTGTTCTTGAGACATGCAAATCCACCGTACAATATAGCCAGCATGACTAAAAAATAGAAAAAAACCTTCATGAGACCATACAATATGGCCAGCATTGCTAAAAATAGAAAAAACTTTCATGAGACCATATAATATGGCCAGCATTACTAAAAATAGAAACAACTTTCATGAGACCATACAATATGGCCAGCATTACTAAAAATAGAAAAAACTTTCATGAGACCATATAATATGGCCAGCATTACTAAAAATAGAAACAACTTTCATGAGACCATACAATATGGCCAGCATTACTAAATATAGAAAACACTTTCATGAGACCTTCCTCATAACCACTCAACAGAACATAACCAAATTCTGGCATGAAGCTGTTTAAATTTTGTATAAAAATTGGACAACTTGTCATTAAATGTGACCACTGCTACTAAAAGTATAAAAAATTTTTTTTGAAAGATTCTAAAAAGAAATACTCAAAACAATTTCACCAAATTTAACAGAGAACATCCTGGCATGAAGGTCTTTAAATTTTCTTTTACAAGTTGTGCAAAGTGACCATCAAATATGGTGACTGTTACTACAAAAGTCACTATGCAGAATTTGACCAAATTTGAAAGAAAACATCTTAGCAAAAAGGCCTTTTCAGTGTTTATAAATTATGAACTTCAGTCAGGTATGGCCACCATTGCTAAACTTAGAACAATCTTTAAACAACTTCTTGTCAAACCACACAGGAAATGTGTCCTTTGACAGAGAGCATCCTGGTAAGTAGACCTTTTAGGTTTTTTTACAAATGTTGAAGATCTGCCATCAAATATGGCTACAGTCACCAAAAATATTAAAACAATTTAAAATAACTTGTTTAAAAAACACCTGACAGAATTTGAAAAAATTTTGCAAAGCACAACCTGGCATGAATCTCTTTCAAATTTGTACAAATCATGTGCATTTCATAACTGACATTTCATGCATTTGGCATTCATGTATATATCAGCCAGGTGAGTGATTGAAGGCCCATTTAGACCTCTTGTTAGGTCTACTGGTTATAGACCAGAAAGGCTTATGGGATTGTCTGTTTTCTGTGGTCCATCCATCATCTGCCATCCATTGTCTATCTCTCCATTAGCACAAGTGTGTCATCATTACTCATAAACTACTTAGAGGATTGCCACAAAACTTTACTCACATGTTCATCTCATCACCTAGTTGGTCATAAATGAAAACAGTGCTGCTCAGATGTCCAGTATGGCCTCCACAATGGCCTTCATGAAATTCTCATTCTTCTCCTGAATGGCTAGTCATATCAAAATCAGGTTTTCACTAAAAGACTTCTTATGATGCTTAGTTAGACCTGAATGGCCAGCCATATCAACATCCGGTTTTCACTAAAAGACTTCTTATAATGCTTAGTCCTAAATGGCCAGCCATATCAAAGTCAGGTTTTCACTAAAAGGCTTCTTATAATGCTTAGTCCTGAATGGCCAGCCATATCAAAATCAAGTTTTCACTAAAAGACTTCTTATAATGCTTAGTCCTGAATGGCCAGCCATATCAAAATCAAGTTTTCACTAAAAGGCTTCTTATAATGCTTAGTCCTGAATGGCCAGCCATATCAAAATCAAGTTTTCACTAAAAGACTTCTTATAATACTTAGTTAGTCCTGAATCAAATGGGGCCAGTCTCATGTCCAAAATGGTGGCCACACTGGCCATATTGAAGATCTTATTATTGTTACTTCACCTGAATAGACGGTCATATCAAAATCAGGTTTTCACTAAAAGACTTCTTATAATGTCGAGTTAGTCTCAAATTAATTGGAGTCAACCGGATATCCTGTTTAGCCACCATGGTGGCCATCTAGAAAATCTTGTTATCGTTACTCATCCAGAATGGACAGTCTTTATCAATATGGGGTTTTCACTAAAAGACCTTTTATGATGTCTGCTTGGTCATAAATTAAAATAGGCTGATCTGATGACCAATATGGCCAGCACGGTGGCTATCCTGAAGGTGTTATGATCACTGCTTTAGAGATGCAGTTAGGGCACATGAGTGTGTGCATCACACAAATTCTTATAAATTCTTGCACACTTGGTGAGCAGTGAAGTGCAAGAATTCCTGCAAATTAGTTTAAAGTTGTGCATATAAAAATATGTACAATTTTTATTTAACTGTTAACCCTTAAAGTGCTTGTTGTGACATAAGTTATGCCACCAGTAGAAACCTTGTAGCACTTGTTGTGACATGTCTTTTTCAGATAGACAACTGTTTATACTTCTGGGTACATTGGTTTGACATCAGATTATTGGAGCAGGGAAAATGTTATTTGAATGCCAATGAGTGTTTTGAATCCAAAAATGATGAATGCATGTCCAATGTACATGCTGGATGGACAAAAAGAGACAGCTTGCTGGTCAAGCCTCTATTCAGCAGCATTTTGAAATTAAATGTTGAAATGGCAGAATATGAAACATAATTAAAATACAGGCAATTTAAATGTAAATTGCAAATTTCATTTACTTTCTCAAACAATTCATCCCTGTGGGACCTTGATCTACAAAACTATATAGCACTTTTAGGGTTAGGATGAATAAATTAGAGTCAAAAAAGAAATTAAAGGGTATGGATATTTATTGATCAAAATACCTCTGTCTGAAAAAAGCAGACTATGGCATTGATGGACTAAAACCTTAATACAGCAATGGAACAAATAAGAAATCTGCTATAGTAGTCAGCAAAGACCTGATTCAAGAAAGTGAAAATGTTGGCAGAGCTTTATGATACTGAAAAATATTATTTTGGAGCAGACATGTTCAAGAGACAATACCTATGAGCTGAGGAAAATTGTACATAGCAACCACAAAGAACAGTTTCCCAACTTGTTTAAGTTGGATGAACTAGCCATGCTTATGCCCTTCAAAAAGTAGACACTGAAAGGGGGTTCTCAGCTTAGAACAAAATTTTATAAACAGACAAGGAACAGATTAATCTCAGAAACCATCAACAGGTAAATGCTTATACAACTAGAGAAAACACCTTTTTGAGGATTTCAATTTCATTAGAGCTCAAACAGAATGAAGCAGAAAAAAAAGAGAGATGATATTTAAGTGTTATGTAAATATTTAAATATGACTGTTTCCTTTGCCCACACGCACCTTTTCTTTCAACTCCCACCACCTTGTTTTAGTGGCAAGTGGGGAGCTCCACCTTGAGATTTCTTGCTAACTCCCCCTGAATTGATGATGAAAATTAACATGGGGTTTTCACTAACAGACTTCTTATGTCTGCTTGGTACTAAAAGTAAATGGTGCCTATCTGATGTCCAAATATGGCTGCCATTGGGGGTGGGGACACAAGAAGACTTTGTATGCGGTATAGTTGGTCCAAAATAAAATGGTATCGATATGATGACCAATATGGCCCCAACAGCAGCCAACTTTAAAATATTATCACTACTTTCCTGAGTATATGATCAAATCATCATGGGGGTTTTGCTAAACAACTTGTTAAGATATCTAGTGGTGCCATTCAGGCATTCGGTATTCCTGCCAAAATGTCCATCTGAAAATCTTCTTATTACTATTTCTTCTGAATGAATCGCCATATGAGCATGGGATTTTACTGAAAGACTTCATGTGATATCTAGATGCTCATAAATGAAAATTGTGCCAGTCCAACATCTAATATGACTAGCACAAGTCATGTATAAAAACTGTTATCACTGCTTCTCCGGGGTGGCTGATCATATTGACATCGTATTTTCAACAAAAGACTAATTACAATGTCTAATTGATGCTTAACAGAAATGGTACCAGTATGATATTGAATCTGGCCATCATGACTTCCATCTTGAAAACCATGTTATCATTGGTCCTTCAAAATGAAAAGTCATATCAAAGTGGGTTTCCTACCAGAAGACTTCTTCTAATGCCTTGTTGGTCCTAAATGAAATTATCCCAAGCTTACATTCAGTATATCCACCACAGTAGCTAATTTGAAAATTTTGTTATTGCTAAAGAATATCAAAAATGGTTTCAAAAATAAGGAGCCAAAAAGGAAGAAATGCTCTCTTGAATTCCTGGAGATTTCTTTTCAGTAGTTTGGCATCAGTCCCTTCAGGGGACTCATGCAGATAAAGTTCTTTTATATTTCCATTTTCAAACTTCAAATGAAATCATTTGATGATTGTTGTAATTGTAGGAATAATGGCATCAGAAATTTATACTTAATCAAGTGTACTTTGCCAGATACTTGACCCTGCTAGTGGCACAAACACCAACTAATCCGTCAAATGTTCTCTAGCTGGACATGGTCCAAATTTGGGACAGGCCTTTTCAATAAGTTATACAAGTTGAACGCTGTGTTAATTTATAAGTATGTAGAGTGCTTCTTTTGCCCTTGTCAGCTTGCATGCAAATAACTTTTTAAACTGAGAATTCCCATTATAAGTTTCTTAAAATAAATAAAATTGTGAGATTAAGCTTTTTCTTTCTGTTTTACTATTCTTTTGCTATGACAGTTATATATCTGATATATGAGACTATCACATTAATATGTTTCCTTTTGCATGATGTTGAACTGTTGAAGCAAAAATATAAAAAAATATATAGGCTTGTGTTGGTTACTGACTTGCCCATAATTCAAAAGTAAAATCAAGGGCCAAACCTCCCATTATAGACTAAAACTTGAATGGTGACACTGCGATGGTTGATTGGCATTTCATACCTGTAGCCCCATGGTGGCATTACTGTCATAGTTGATTGGCACTTAACACTTATAACCATAAGGTGGCAACTGTGTTGCCTGATTAGTACTTCACACCTATAGCCATAAGGTGGCAACTGTGATGGCTTACTGGCACTTAACACCTAGGGCCACATTGTGGCATATCATTAATTCTTCTCTGTGCATGCCAGCTGGTCAAGGGTCATTTATAAATAAGTAAAACTTGCAGCTTTGATTAGTGTTCATTCTCACTTGTTTACAAGTTCTCAAGATTCGTTTGTTTTCTTTGGGACAAGCTGCATGTCTTCATACATGCAGTTTATCTGGAAAAAGCCAGAAATTGAGGACTAACATAGTTAAATGTGATGGTGTTGTAAGGATGATTTCAGTCATGTGGAATACCTCAGGTCTTTCTAAATGAACAAAAACATCTTCATTGTAATTTTTTTAACTACTTATGCACAGAGTTATACATAGATTATCACCATTTTCCTGTGCTGCTGTTTCCACTCTAGACAGGAAGCCTGGCCCACTACCCATTTATTACCAACTGCTATCCTATCAAAGAGACCAATATGCTTCAAGTCTGCACCTGTATGCTCCTGCAACAGTCCACTGAGATGTAATTGACTATATTTTGGCTTGGTTATTAGACATTGCAGTTATTATATATATATATATATATATATATATATATATATATATATATATATCACCTTTTTTGTTTTGGTAATTAACATGAAGACATTATAATTCACCCAGCGTTAAGGACCAAAGTGTATGCTTGATACCTGAATTGTTGCTTTGTACATGACTGATGGTATTTCATAAATTAAATTGTGGTGGATGGTCACATGATATCATATATTACATGGGTGTGAATTCAAATTGTGATGTTTCAACTAATTTCACTGCAGACTCAAAAAGGAAACAATACTGATCTTCTTTGAGATATTACTAATAATTTAGGGTATATTTATAGTGAAGCTTTTCTCCTTCCTCCCCACAGTGGCTCAGTGTTTTGCATGGTGGACTTATATCAAGAAGGGCGTGGGATTTTTACCAGACCAGATTGGCTCAGGTCAGCCTCTGTGTATTCCTGGGCAAGGCATTTTATGAAAATTGCCCCATACAGTATAGCCTATATGTGTTGATGTGTCAGTAAACACACACACAACAAAACTACCCCAGTGATTGACAGACAAATTGAAATCTTGGAATGTTGTCAATATTTGCAACAGGATAAAATCTGTGTAATAAATGCTGTAGTTTAACCTTTGTAGGTTCAATAAAACAAAACAAAAAAACAACCAATATTTCATTTACATCACAATTATTCTTAAAGACTTTTGGAGCATAGGTCTTTTAGAAATAGAATTTGATAAGAAGAAAATTCAATATATGATTCCTGGAATTAAGATTTCTTAACTGGATATGAACAAGAAACTTTAACCATAATAAGAAGAGTAAAATGTTTTTGTTTATTGATAACTTGTATCTTCCATATTTGGATAAATACAAATCAGCTTTTAATATTTTCCAAATAAAAGTACAGACAAATGTTACATTTAGCTTAATATGTGCATAATCAGTGGATGTATGTTCTTAAACAGATGAAATGAGGTCCTGTTACAACACCCATTATCTTGCCCATGAAATTGGGTCCTTTTATGACACCCAATATACTACACAAATTTTCTGGGAAAATCCCTGCTTTAATTGAATGCAAGAAAGATGGTGTGGTGTTTGTTGAACAGATTGTGTAATTTTCATGTATTTGGCAGACCATTATATTCCAGTGAAGCATATGTTTACAGTTGAAGCTATCATGGATCAGGTTTGACATAACTAACTCAAACTCTATATCCTGATCTAGGTTGAGACTTAAAATGATGTCTTAGCATCGTATCAGAATAATTGTTTTGGTCATTTATGATGGTCAGATCTACGTGTTTTGTTTTTATGGTGTACAACACTGTAGATAGTGTGCCATTAGCTGGACACATACTTCCATATAGTCACATTTTGGAGGTGTTTTTCTTCAATATAGGAAAGCCTGAGGTGTAATGGATGGGTGTCTGTATAATTGTTAGATAGTATAGCACTTTTGTACATAATAATGCATGTCACAGCACCTTGTCCTTTGTTCCTGACAGGTCTTTGCTTGGAAGGTATGGTATACAGAACAGCTTAACACCCCAACATGAGGGGATCTATGGGAATATTAACTTCTCTGTATCAATACTCATGGGGTCGGTGGTAGCAACAGCAGCAGCCTTTCTTTGAGGGATACACTTACTTAGATTGACTTTCTATCTGGAGGGGAGACTGATAACATTGCATTGTAGATATTACTGTGTTTATTCCAGCCTCACTCTTCCTGCACTGATTTAATTAACATATAGCAGTATGTGAGTACTTGCATTGTAGGATGACTGCTATTTCTCTGAGTAGTATCTAGCTTACAATATTCACAATGTGGGATGACTGTATGCCATTTCTCATGAGTAGTATATGGTTAAACATTAGTCACAGTGTGGGATGACTGTATGCCATTTCTATGAGTAGTATATGGTTAACAGTAGTCACAGTGTGGGATGACTGTATGCCATGTGATGACTGTATGTCATTTCAATGAGTAGTGTGTGGTTATACAGAAGTCACAGTGTGGGATGACTGTATGCCATGTCTGTGAGTAGTATATGGTTTACAGTATTCACAGCATGTGATGACTATGCCATTTCTATGAGTAGTGTGTGATTTTACAGAAGTCACAGTATGTGATGATTGTATGGCATCTCCAGACCTGCCAACTGTCCTGATTTATTCAGAAACATTCTGGATTCACATGGCAAAAAAAAAATTACAAAAAAAAGTATTTTTGCACATTCCAAATTCATTATGTAATTTTCTATCCTTTTTGGACAAATTCTGTATTTTGGTCAAATTTAGTAGTTAGATATTCTTCATTTCTGGTATCAACAGCTGGCATTGTGAAGTTGATTTGAAATGTGTTTGTTTTGCTTTGTGGTCAGTTTATTATAATGGATACATTTTTTGAATACAAAATGTAATTTGGACAATGAACATTGATCTAAGTGAAAGTTTAAATGTAAAGTCAACAACAGAAAAGAATACACTGAGGAATTTCCATTTATTTGGTCCAGTTTGAAAGATGATGCTTACAATGTCATTCTCCACCTCAAAACTGCCCCGTGAAACCCTGTCCCAAATTCAGTTTTCATTCAGTTGCAGGTCTGCATCTCACTGAGTAGTTTGTGGTTTACAGTAGTCATAGTGTGCGACAACTGCATGTCATCTTCAGAAGTAATATATGGTTTATAGTAATCATAGTGTGGGATGACAGTATGCTGGAGTATCCACAGTTTAGTCCATGACCTTCTACCCAGCATGCCTGACACTTGCTTCACTGTAGTCAATTGTAATACATTTTTTGTTTCAGCCAGGTCAGACATCTTGATTGTCCTCAGCGCATGCAGCATGGTTTGCCTTTTTGTATTGAAAGTTAAACATGACTGTATATGATCATTGGCTAGATTTTAGCAGTATGAATCAAACTTGTTTATTGACCTCAAACAAAACCACAATGAATAAAATTCAATATCAGTCATATTTCTATACATAATGAGTTCTCACACTTGAGCTATGTGTTTATGCATGCATGCCAGGACAAATTCAAACTCGTGTATTCCAATACGTAATGAGCTCTCACACTCTTGAGCTATGTCTTCAGGCATGCATGCCAGGACAAATTCAAAATAATGTAAATTCCAATACATAATGAGTTCTCACACACTTGAGCTATGCCTTCAGGCATGCATGCCAGGACAAACTCAAAATTATGTGTATTCCAATACATAATGAGCTCTCACACACTTGAGTTCTGCCTTCAGGCATGCATGCCAGGACAAATTCAAAATCATGTGTATTCCAATACATAATGAGCTCTCACACACTTGAGCTATGCCTTCAGACATGCATGCCAGGACAAATTCAAAATCATGTGTATTCCAATACATAATGAGCTCTCACATACTCAGCCTTAATTAATTACCCACACTGAGACACAAGAGGAATTCCAGGTGTATGGAATTAGTGAGCAGTTAATATTATCTGCTTGGTAATTAATTGTCAAAACAACATGGACCTCAACAAACTTAACATCAAAACTGTCAAAACAAGCTGGACCTCAATGGACTTAATATTGAAGTGTCAGCGGCAAGCCTAATGGAAAAAAAATTGCAAATTCTTAAGTAACTATGTCCATTATATAGAATAATTTGGGCCATAATATGGTGTCCATTATCAACTTTAGATATGAAGAATAAAACTAGATAGGGTTTTTAATGGGGATCTCCAAAAGTGACTATTATATGCCAATATCTGCAATATAGATGTGTATATTAAGGCAGGTTTCACTATATTCAGTCTTTGGAAAAGTTGCTTCCTGTGATCTTTCTGAGAAAGCATTGTTTTGGTATCAAGCATTTAGTTTTTCAGTGTTATTCCATTCTTTACAAACACTTGTCCCCAGAAAGGTATGAAAAATAATAATCCAAATTTTAATATACCTGTACTTTTTTAAAAAACAAATTGCTGGGATTATTCCACATTGCCTGTCTATTATCCATCTCTCCATCTATTCATTTGTTAGTAATGTAGAGTATGTACTCAAGTACAGTTGAAGATTCAAATTTGAAACTGGGGATATTATTGGGGAATGGTATGTAAATGTACACAGCAGTTTTAAAATTATGATATGACCCCGTGGTGTGTTGCTTGGGGATGGCATGGGGTGCAGAAGGTTTTTGTTAAAAGTCTCAAATAATTTTGGAATTATTTTAGTTGGAGACATGAAACATGTGTCATTGTCAAGGTCAGGGATATTGGATGGGCTTAATGATGACACCCTTGGGTCCTGTCCAAAGCATGGGATATAAATATTGATGGGCTTAATGATGACACCCTTGGGTCCTGTCCAAAGCACGGGATATAAATATTGATGGACTTAATGATGACACCCTTGGGTCCTGTCCAAAGCATGGGATATAAATATTGATGGGCTTAATGATGACACCCTTGGGTCCTGTCCAGAGCATGGGATATAAATATTGATGGGTTTAATGATGACACCCTTGGGTCCTGTCCAAAGCATGGGATATAAATATTGATGGGCTTAATGATGACACCCTTGGGTCCTGTCCAAAGCATGGGATATAAATATTGATGGGCTTAATGATGACACCCTTGGGTCCTGTCCAAGGCATGGGAGTTTACTGCCTCTGATCATTACTTGGAAATTGTTTAGATTCCCAGCCAATAGCCATATATATGTTTCAAGGACATGAGACAAGCTCAGACATACATCCAGTACAAGCACCTGGTCATTACCCATATAATAACTGTCTATACATGTAACGGACTAATAACAAAAATTGACATTTGCTTCCAACCCAGACCATTGGTCTGCCCATGTGGTATAGGACTAGCTCCTGGGTCATAACTTGGAAATTGTCAAGATCATCACCCTGTAACCATATATGTACATACTGGACATCAAGAGTCAAATTCACATATGCCATCTTGGAACTTTGGCCTTATGTGTCAGGCATTAC
Source organism: Megalonaias nervosa (assembly GCA_016617855.1). Lineage (NCBI taxonomy): Eukaryota > Metazoa > Mollusca > Bivalvia > Unionida > Unionidae > Megalonaias > Megalonaias nervosa. Next base: position 115,912 of record JAECUM010093214.1, read on the forward strand.
TCTAGTGACATTGCTGTAGGACTTTAGTCTATTTTCATACCTTCTTTAGTTCAGTCAGATTGCTTCCAATTTTTAGTCTGAGGAAATGGTCAGTGCTCTGTGCAAGTACATTAGTGAGTGATAACATGGTATAAACTTTAAGTCACATTGGATGACAAACTTCAGGCTTGATATCTTTAAGTACATTACTTAATTACATTAATGACACAACCACAATATCCAGCGTTGTGGTCTAGCTGACAGTGAGACTGAGTGACTTACATAACAACACAACCACAATATCCAGGGTTGTGGTCTAGCTCACAGTGAGACTGAGTGACTTACATAACAACACAACCACAATATCCAGAGTAGTGCTGTAGCTCACAGTGAGACTGAGTCACTTGCATAACAACACAACCACAAAATCCAGGGTAGTAATGTAGCCCACAATCTTGAGATCCAGAGTCAAAAGTGGCAACCATTAGATCCAGCATGGGCATCTTCCTCCAGAGCATGGGCGGGATAAGTGATTTTTAAAGCCACACCCTATGATGTAAATTAATGGATACAACAAGGTCACAGACCAGATGGCCCACATGCCGTATTTTGCCCACCCTTGCACTGGATCATGCTGCTAGTTAGGATTGTTGATGTGTTGATGCAGCATTCTCTTGCACCCCAAACCCTATTTACCACCAAGCTGTGTAGACAAGTCCTTAAGCTTGCTAGGGTATGCTGGTCATGCATGATTTGCCTTTAAAACCACTAGGTGCCTTGTCAACTAATGATCTTTTCTGTCTTTCAGCACAGCATTGACACCGTAGAACTGATACATTACTAGCCGATCCTATTCTTTGTAGGCTTCAGATTTACTTCATTGCAGTTTTGCACTCAGTTTATATTTTTTTAATCCCGTACAGGTTTACAATTTTTGCTGTCATACCATGGCCTGAATTCCAGCTTGTTACATGCATTTTAATGTTTTACTTGATGTTATTTGTACTCAGTTACAGTTTCTACAGAATAAATATTTTTGTGCCCATGCATTGAAAAGTAAGTGTGGGAATGGTGTTATCCAGACTTACATTGAACCATGCAGTGCTTTAGTGTGGGTATAAAGTTTCATAATTCCTCTTAATTCATTAAAAAGAAGACTTTAAACTTTGGATGTGATTGTTTGTAAAATCGTAAGTCTTGATCAGGATACATTTAATCCTCTGCAAGATTATGGGGTGGTACAGGTGGTCCTGGGACAGATGTAAGGACATATGATATATATATATATGCTAATTTCTAGTTCGAATATGCTTCTCTTTGTTTAACTGATGGCTGTCATGGTTATGATCACATTAAAAAATATTGCATTTATTTTCTGTTTTAAAGATCTTATTTTCACATTTTCATTTGCTTTCTTAGTTGAGTGCTGTTTTGCTGCGTTATCATGATTGTTTATGTAGCAGATAATGTGCATATCTTTTCAAATATTTCTAAGTTGTATATGTTGCTGAGGTATTTTAGTTGTGGCTTTTTTTAATCTCTCAATTTTACCCTTCATATAATCTGACCTGAAGTTATTGAAACATTCTCTTCCTCAAATTCATACTCAAATTAAAGTTCTGGCTTTATAGCTAAGAAACTATCTGAGCACAGCAATTCAGTTTAGACTCAAAACTGTAATTTTGTTAAAGATAGAGTTGAAAATTTCAGACATTGTTTATTTTTGCTTACTCACTTTGTTTCTACATTTTAACATATGTCAAAAAACCCTAAATAGTGTTTCAAATTTTTGAGGATTTCAGCACAAGTTACGATTTTTGTACCAAAACAGTTTCTTGACTTTGGAGCCTAGAATCTGAATGGTTAGTGCTCAGATATAATCATAAATTTTTAACTGAGTCTGAGTTTGAGCATGAGAATATATTTATACTATTCAGACCATGTGATTTAATGCTGAATCCTTTATTGTACAGAATAAATTTTTGAATGTTACAAAATTACAGCCTATTTCATGAAAACCTACTCATTGATATTCTTATATTTTATAATTGTTTCTTTTACAATTTACAGCAAGATTTCGACACGGCCCCTCTTCATCATACAGATGTCCCCATTGTGGCACATAAACACCAACCCATATCCTAAACCCAGTCTTTATCCCACGACAATCCCCACTGTGGCACATAAACCCCAACCCATATCCTAAACCCAGTCTTTATCCCACAACATTCCCCACTGTGGCACAGTAACCCAAACTATATCCCAGATCCATTAATTATCCCACATATATCCCCACTATGGCACATAAACCCAACCCATATCCCAGATCCAGTAATTATCCCACAAATATCCCCACTGTGGCACATAAACCCCAACCCATATCCCAGATCCAGTAATTATCACACAAATATCGCAGCTGTGCGTAAACCCCAACCTATATCAAACACCCAGTAGTTATCCCACAAAATAAGTTCATCCCCCAGTTTTATAAAATTTGGTGTACGAAAGCTGTGTCTGATTATAAGCCTGTATTTATGAGGGTGGTGCCCAAGAATTACCATGACACAAATATTTAACTTCAGTTTTAATAATTGAATTGGACCATGGTAATTTTTATACTTTCCTGTTATGACTCCATACCAGTTTCTTTAGCAATAAAACTGCTGGTGCACAAATATTGAACTCTTGCTCCAGATTTTAGCTGTACTGGTTATAGGTGAGAAGAGCTTAATTTGTGAATCACCTGTCATCTGTTGTCCATCCATTAACACAAATTTGTTATCAATAATTCTAAACTGCTGAGAGGATTGAAGTGAAACTTTGCACACAAATTGACCTAAGGTATATTTAGTCTGAAATGAATATGGTGTTCTTGGATGTCTAATATGGCTATAGTGACCATTTTAGCAAATTTTATTTCTACTCGTCCTGACCAGAGGCTTGTATCAATATGGGGTTGTCACTTAAAGACCTATTATGTCTTCTTGGTCCTAAATGAAAATGGTGCCAGTCTGACAGTCAGAATGGCCACTATGGTAGCTTTCTTGAAAATATTTTCATTGCTCCTCCTCCAGAAATATTTTCAGTGGTAACTAGTTGGTCCAGAATGAAAATTTTCCAATCAGACTGCCAACATGGCCACAATGACAGTCTTGAAAATTTTGTTGTTATAACTTAACATATTCTTATATATGGATAACCATATAAAAATGAGGTTTTCAGTTAAAAACCTGAAATCTCATATGTTGTTGATCCTAAAAGAATATATCAGACTCCCATCATGGCTGCTATGGTGGCCAGTTTGAACATCTTGTTATTACTACTTTTCCTGATCAGATGGTCTTATTACTATATATGATGACTCTATGGTCTTAAACTAAGTATTAGAAAAGAGCTAAAACCCAACAAGTTTTGTAAAATTAAGCAAATTTATTTCCATAGAATACAAAGTGAAAATTTAAAAAGAACTTATAGTATTGTGAATTAAATCCCAAATGGTCCAAAAAGTTCCATCACTGGTCCTAATGAATAAAGTTCTAATTAAATTCCACTGGTGTTTGAAATAAGATCCAGTGCTGAAAGCATTGATGTGCCTGTAGTCTTCAATGTACTAATGTACCTGTGCCCTGAAGTGTGATGATGTGCTAACAGTCTTCCAATTAATATAATCCATGATATCCTTGTCTGAATTCACTAGAATTCCAAATTAAGATTTCTGTCCAAAAATATTATTTAAGAGCACTTTTTATTTCCAGGGAATAAAAATTTATATAAATAAATTCCACCCAAATGAAATACTGAACAAAATATATGAATGAATTTTGATTAGACATTGGGTTTTATTTGCATTTCAGTAAGTTGATAGTCAGCACTTCAACAAAGATATTAAGGTCAAGGTCAAGGCCTGTTTTTATGTACTGACTTATAAAACTTATAACACCAACAAGTAGGAATGGAATTTTATTAAATCCAGTTTGTGGTTATGTTTGTAGAACACCTTGAATGATACCAGTTCAAAAACCTAGATATTTATAGTAAATAAAAAGATTAATTGTAGATTTAACCAAATTTAGTGTATGGGTATACCTTGACAGTGTCTGACAGGGGTTCACTGCCTATGATACTTCTTTATATCACACAAAAGCATTAATTCTACATTGCAGAGATGGGCCAGAGTTTATGGATGACTTGCAAAGGAAAATGTCGATCATTTTGGGGGTCTTAGGTCAAAGACATTGTGACTGAAATAACTCCTTAATCACATGCTATGATTTTTTGGACTCTAAAGGTCATATTAAGTCTGATAAGAATAAAATGGTTTAGTTCAAAACTGCATGCCAGGCAGGTCAAGGTCAGTTAGATCCATTAGTCAGTAAAATTCAAAGTTAACTATGCTCCATGCCTACCAAAAGGACTATTAAACATGGCAAGGCATATTAAGTGCCATTCATAGTTCTGTTGTTAATTTTGGTGTTTTGAGTCTGGGTTTTAGCACCATGATGAGTTTCCTGACTGCAAGGTAGGACCTAGCTTCTTGAAACTATTCTAACCAAGAAATCCAAGTTCATGCTCAGTATAATACTTGGGGTGTACCTATGCCATGCATTCTAGTAGAGGGACCTAGGTAAAAAATTCAGATATAATACTTAAGGTGGACCTACATCATAGTAGGCTGGCAGTGGGACCCAAGATAAGAAAAATCTGCAAGTTCTGTGATTCTAGTTTTATTCTAATTAAAATTACACGCTCTTCAAGTTTGGGATTTAGAGCTCGAGTTTCTTGATCAAAAAGGTTTGAGAATAATGGGATTGGGTCTTCAGATGATACACCTGACGAATGAGAAGGCATGAACTTTGTCAGGTCTTCAGATGATACACTTGACGAATGATACACTTGATGAATGAGAAGGCATGAACTTTGTCAGGTCTTCAGATGATACACCTGACGAATGAGAAGGCATGAACTTTGTCAGGTCTTCAGATGATACGCTTGATGAATGAGAAGGCATGAACTTTGTCAGGTCTTCAGATGATACACTTGATGAATGAGAAGGCATGAACTTTGTCAGGTCTTCAGATGATACACTTGATGAATGAGAAGGCATGAACTTTGTCAGGTCTTCAGATGATACACTTGATGAATGAGAAGGCATGAACTTTGTCAGGTCTTCAGATGATACACTTGATGAATGAGAAGGCATGAACTTTGTCAGGTCTTCAGATGATACACTTTACGAATGATACACTTGATGAATGAGAAGGCATGAGCTTTGTCAGGTCTTCAGATGATACTCTTGACAAATGAGAACTTTATCAGGACTTCAGCTGGTACACTATTTGACCAGTGAAAAGGCATGAACTTTGTCAGATCTTCAAGTAATACACTTTGACCAGCGAAAAGGCATGAACTTGGTCAGATCTTCAAGTAATACACTTTGACCAGCAAAAATTAAGGCATGAACTTTGTTAGGTCTTCAGTTGATACACTTGCACCAATGAAAAGGCATGACCTTTGTCAGAGGTGGGGTAAACTAATGTTATTTTCAGAATTTGGCCAATCATGCAGTGATTGTATGATGATATCAAATCTGTATTTCTTTATGTGTAACCAATATCAAGCTGTAAAACATTGAAGAGCCAGATCTGCCTGTACATAATGTTTGTTCTTCACATCTTAATAAAGTAACATATTATGTGATAGCAGATCAGACACTATTTGTTGCACATAACATGATAAGGGAACATCTTTATGTGATTGCAGATCAGACACTATTTGTTGTACATAACATGATAAGAGAACATCTTTATGTGATAGCAGATCAGACACTATTTGTTCTACATAACATGATAAGGGAACATCTTTATGTGATGGGTAGCCAGATACTATTTGTATATGTCTACATACTGTTTTATTATGCAGCAGATGATCTAGGAGTATTTTATGTGTAGCTGATTTTGCAATACATACAGGCAGGCACAGACTTAAATTTGAATCTAAATTGTATTACCATATTCATGAAAGTATGTTGTTCAATTGATTGAATTAACAACACTTGCAACATTTTAGCTACATCAATCAGAGGTAATAGGGGCTGTATATCTTTAACAAGAACATGCTGACACACCCAATCCAAACTGGCCAGGGCCTGTATCAATCCAGTAACCCTTGGACACTCTACCAACTAAATTACCATGACTTCCCAGACATTTACATCAATTTACAAACTTTACCACACAGGTTCTTAAAACCATCACAACTACTATGAACTAGTCACATCTGAATAGACACACTCCTGTCAGCCTGAGGAGTGATATTCCTAGACCTGTATATCAGGGACTAATTTTGTCACCCAGATTCTCATTGTCTTCATAACTACTATGAACTAGTCACATCTGAATAGACACACTCCTATCAGCCTTAATAGGGATAAGAGAAATTTCTATAATTTAGATGACTCTAAGCTATAAATAATCAAAGCAATATCAAGTTTGCACAGTTGAATCTTACTTCAGGACGAAAATTATAAGATGAAAAGAATGTTTGTGGAAAGGCTGTGGGATTTATTAACACTACTCTATCATGGGGTTATGATAAAAAACATTTGTTCCAGATATTTTACTGACATTATTCTGAAGATGAGATAGATAAATATACTCAGGATTTCCTTGTCACCACTATGTATACTGCAGGTTATTTCCTTAAATAACATGCATCACTTCAAGCTTATCTAACAACAGTTTGTTAATTTTCATTTGCTGATATAACATTGGTAATAAATTGGAAGTTCAACTTGAAATTATGTGGTATTCTACTGTAAGGTATATATATATATATATATATATGTGTGTGTGTGTGTGTGTGTGTGTGTGTGTGAATGAAATGATTTAGATTATAGAACAGTGAAGGAAGCATCTTATGTTTATAAATGATGTATTTAAATTACAATCTGACTGGTTTCCATGTATTTTGCAGGCTTCTGAGTCTATCAGTGAGCTAGAACAGCATGTGGATCAGTTGAAGAAGGCACTAAAAGATGCTGAGGAGCAGAGGCAAAGACAGCTGAGGGTAAAACAAGGCTTTCTTACATTGCCTGTGCTGTCAAAGACAGTAATTTCAGTGCTTTGTTATTATGATATGCAATAGTCATTTACATTATGCTGTATTGAAGGCAAAACATATCAACAACAGAGTGGCTTCTTTTGTCGCAACAAGCCAAAGTTCCTATAACACTTACAACCAATGAAATTCATGATGACTTTACACGATAGCATTGGGGACTATCAAAACATGGCGACACAGTTCAGACCTATTAAAGGTAAATGTTACAGGTAAATACAGTGGGATGGAGGAACCATTTCAGTACAAGAAAAATATATGCTTGATTTGTTAATGAAGTCTAAACTTTATTGTGAAAGCACAACTTTTTTTATTTCTTTTTTTGTCTTGCATGACCCAAGTGAAGAAATGATCTTTTGCATGTAGAAAGTCCTGAATTATTAGGACATTCAGTTTGATACACTCCAATTGAAAAGACTATTTTGTTGCAACTATTTCTCATTATCATTTCGCTTCGGAAACCAAATAAAAGTTTATGAACTATGTATGTGTTAAAAAATTTACATGTTAACAATTGCTGTTCAAAACTTAGTTTTACAATAGGCAAACTTGAACATGTAATTTTGGCATAACATTCAATAAAGATTTATTAGCATAATGTTTGTATGTCTGTCTTTCAGGAGCTTGAGCAGCTTCATAGTCAGGACAAGTTCCACACACATGCCCTGCATGAAAAACAGGTAAAGTCACATGATAGCATTTCTATTCAAATGTTATGATTTATGTTGTTATGTTGTTCATTCAGCTCAGGGGGCCCCGAGTGGCCGAGTGGTCTAAAGCGCTGATCGTTATGGATTACTGCCATCTCACCTGGGTTGGTGGTTCTTCCCGGGGTTTTCCAGGGTTCTTCCTCCACCATTAATACTGGCCGCCATGTATAGCCTATCTTGTGCTGAAAAATGGCGTTAAACCCTATAACAACAACAACAACAACAACAACATTCAGCTCAGCTATGCAAATAATATCTACATCGGTAGTTTGATGATATTTCATGTAAGCATCTCAAAATATTTATAACTTGTTTTGTACACACATTTCAACACCATTTGCATCAGTTTACAAAAAGCAATGCCTCTCATTCAATACATGTTGAAAAGGGTAGTCTAAATACACATAATCTGTCTTATTGGTCCTGGAGTTATGGAAGAGTTCTTTTTTTATACATGACTGAGCAGAGTATAGCAACTATCACATGACATAGGTAAACAGAGATCTTCTGCATCATCCAGTTATCATTAACTGTTTTAAATGCCTACTTTATGGTATGATCTGGTTAATGAGCAGATGATGTTTGTATACCAGTGGCACATGATGACCCCTATAACCACTCAGTCCTTTGTCAAAAATGGACCAACATGGCAGATTACATGTACACAGACCATCTGGTTTTAGTGTATATATATATATATATATATATATATATATATATATATATATATATATATATATTATAAGTGCTGTTATTATGTATGTACATACAAATTATTATTGAAATCATTCATATGCAAAACAAATTTCAAAATTTTTGTTACATTTTGAGATGCTTACATGAAAAATCACCAATATATGGTTAATGGCTTCATTTGTGATGCTGAGCTAAACATCATGCTGGACATACCGTCGTGAGATTCTATTATATATACAGTTATGAACGGAGCAATTAGACTCTCGTTTGCTCTACTTTTCACTATACAGTGACTATTTTCAGCTGAATTGATTCTTAAACATTGTAGGAGTGGAGTGGTTTAACCTCTTTTGCTTTCCTTAGTTTTGAGCATGCAGTGTCTGTTTTCATTTATACTAATTCATGCACATGGTGAATACCACTCCGGTGGCCTAGTGGTAGAGCGTCTGCCTCGGATGCGGGAGGTCGCGGGTTCGAACCCCGGCCGAGTCATACCAAAGACTTTCAAAAATGGTATTAACAGCTGCCTCGCTTGGCGCTCAGCATTAAGAGGTTAGTTTTAGGACTGGTTGGCCTGATGTCAGGATAATGTGACTGGGTGGGACATCATGCTACATGTCTGCGGCATGATGCCCCAGTGCTAAACATCATTATAAACTGTCACACTGCAGACATGGTAGCGATATGACTGAAAAATTGTTAAAGCTACGTTAAAAATCTAAATAACACACACACACACACACACACACACACACACACACACACACACACACACACACACACACACACACACACACACACACACACACACACACACACACACACACACACACACACACACACACACACACACACACACACACGCGCGTGCGCACATGGTGAAATGGAGTAATTAAGCCTCATGCTTACTTTACTTTTCATTATGTAAAGTGTATTTTATTTTCAGTTAATTCATAGATATTGTAAGGTAGTGTGTGTAATCCATGGACATTGCAAGGTGGAAGGGTAGGGGAGTTTGCAAAAACATTTTCTGATAAGATGTAGAGGATCCTGCGATAGTGCTCATTGCAGATGGAAATTATTTGATGAATTGAATAATGTATCTCTTTGTCAGTCTTGGCAATTTTAAATACTATAATATTTTTTTTATATAAGCTTAAAATTTAGTTTCTGTTTCTAGTTAGCATGAAAGCAGTCAATTTATTTTGTTTGTGATTGCAGATCAGTTCAGTGAAGAAGGAAATGGATCAGATAGAACAAGAAATGCAGAAGAAGATGAAGAGTTTAGAACACATTCTTAGGTATTTAGAATTTGTGATGTCATTAGAGAGTTCACTAGTATCAGGGCCACCTGTATAATTATGTTATACAGCTGACACACTTTATATGTTATCTGTTTATATCTTTAGAGATTCTACAGTTTTCTGAGTTCTTACCTATGTTGATTTGCTCCCATTTATTAGAGTTCCCATCATAGCAAGTCAAAAAGTTTTTTCATGTTTTATGGTTTTGCTGCCTGTCAAAAATCTTTGCTTCCAATCATTTTTAGCTCAGCTGTAAGGCCTTGTGAGTTTATGGTATGGTTGTTCATCCAGCATGCATTGTCTATCATCTGAAATCCATTCACAATGACTACTTATATCATTTTCTCCAAAATCACTGAACCAACTTTCACATGATTTTAAATGAAGCTTTCTAGCAGCAAGGCCTTGCAGATTTGTTAAATGGATAATGAACTTTCATTCAGTGTGGCCACCATTACTAAAAATAGAAAAAAAAGTTTAAACAACTTCACAAAATCTGCTAAACAGAATCGGACCAAACTTGGCAGAAAGCATTAGAGATTTGTTCAACTGATGCTGATCTATATTCAGATTTGGCCACCAGTACTAAATATAGAAAACTCTGAACAACTTTGTTTCAAAAAGGCCTTTTAAGTTTGTGCAAATGATGCTGGTCTTCCATCAAATATGGTTGCTGTTGCTAAAAATAGAAAAGATCTTAATAATTTCTTCTATAAAGCTGCTCAGCTTAATTTGTCCAGATTTGACACAAAGTCTTCTAGGTTAAAGACAATTCACATTTATACAAATGATGCTAATCCTGCATTAAATATGACCACTGTTACTAATATTAAAAAAAAATTTGTACAACTTTATCTACAAAAAGTTGCTAGATAGAATTTAACCAACTTTGACAGAAAACATCATGGAATAGAGAACTTTCAGTAAATGATGCAGATGTCCCATCAGATATGGATGAAGATGTATAAACTAATGAAATCTTGAAACACGTTTTCATCACGTGCAATCAACAACATTGAAAGAAATTTACATAAACCATGGTACAAACCCAGATTTATTGGCTGACTGCACTTGCATTTGGCCATTTGGCAGTTGTCTGGTAGCTGAATGTTCTCATGTTCTCATGGTCCTCTTGTTTAACAAAACAACAGCCAATGACATAGAGTTTGAATTTTTCCAATAAAATAGAGCCTTTTCAACTTCTTTCCACTAATGACAATAAATTCTGAGGTCAAAATTTCTCATATTTACATCAAAATTAAAGTCAGTTTATGTTTTGGTAATTACAGAAATATTTTAGCAAGCATTTGTGTGGCCTAAATTGTCAAGTCAATATTATGAGAACCAGAAGTATGATACAGATTTTACTGAATTGCAAGTACCTTTACAGTGATGATACAGATGAGTATTTATTGTCTCTGCCCAGACTATATCTACTTAGGTAATTTTCAGATAAACTGCACCCACTTGCAGAGTTTTTTTGTTGTCAGTTCAATCTTGGTGCTTGAGAAAGTGTCTTTAAGATTCAAACAATAACACCTTAATGTACATGACACAAAATAGTGTTAGGCTTAATATACAGGGAAATTTAACTTCCAGCATTCTTCCTGATATAAATTCTAGTTCTGTTTACATTAAAGATGTGAATTTTCTTGCTTTATTTACATTATTAATTTATCTGTAATCAATGCTTACAATATGCGTATCATGTGCATATCATTTTGTTTTACTTTGCATTTTGTTTTCTAAAGGCCCTGGTTTGGGTTTCTTTTGCATAGGCAGGACTAGTATAATTCAACCCAACTCATACATGACTGTGATATCAGCCATTTTTGTATGGCAGTTATTTCATGGAGTCATTGGAGAGGTCTTGTTGAAGAAGACAAATTACCAGGTTATAACATGTACTGATGAATATAGTATTGTTTGTAATGCATTCACAAGAAATGGAGTAGTTGAATGCATGCACAGTTAAGTTTCATTTCCACTCAAAGATAATAGCAGTGAACATGTGATACATGAATGACAGCAGTATAATGGATATTGTGAAAGTGGCAGAATCCATATGCATGTTGGGTAAAAGCTTTTGCCACTTCGTAAACCATGTTGTTACCAGATTGGAAAGTAAGTAGAACTGGCTACCTGCTATCATGTCCAATTCTAACCCTGTCATGTCATTCAACCCGTGCCTGAGAAAATTCTCTAATGCAACTTTGTACCTTCTGAGGGTCATTATAGAGTCTGAAATGAGTAATTTTTAGAAGTGAATGCAAATCAAAACATGATTGCATTTTGGAAACGTGGTGTGAATGCAAAACAAATGATGAATGCATTTTGGAAACATTATGTGAATGGAAAACAAAATGATGAATGCAAGTTGAAAGAAACAGCGTGAATGCAAAGCAAATGATGAATGTGCTTTGGAAACATGGTGTGAATATAAAACAAATGATGAATGCATTTTTAAAAAAAACATTGTGAATGCAAAACAGATGATGAATGCATTTTGGAAACATTGTGAATGGAAATCAAACTGGTGAATGCATTTTGAAAGAAACAGTATGATTCAAAACGAAATTTTGAATGAGTTTTGGAAACTGGAGTGAATGCAGAACAAGATGATCAATGGATTTTGAAAGAAACCAAAATGATGAATGCATCTATAATGATACAGTATGAATGTAAAACAAAATGGTGAATGCATTATGAAAGAAATTGCATGAATGCAAAATAGAATTATGAATGGATTTTGAAAGAAACAGAGTAAATGCAAAAAAATGATGAATACATTTTGAAAAAAAGTGTCATTGCAAAACAAAATTATGAATGAATTTTAAAACAATGTAATTGCAAAAACTATGAAATCATTTTGAAAGAAACTGAGTGTAAACAAAATTGTGAATGCATTTTAAAAGAAACAGTGTGAATGTAAAAGAAAATGGTGAAGAAAACATGGTGTGAATGCAGAACAAAATGATGATTGCATTTTGAAGAAAACTGAAAATGTTGAATGCATTTTGAAAGAAATTTTGTGAATGCAGAACAAAATAATGAATGCATTTTCAAAGGAACGGTGTAAATGTAAAACAAAATGATGAATTGATTTTGAAAGATGTTGTTGTAGGGTTTAACGCCCTTTTTCAGCACAGGATAGGCTATACATGGCAGCCAGTATAACGTGGAGGAAGAAGCCAGGAAAACCCTGGAAAGAACCACTGACCCACGAGAAGCTACTGGCAAGCTTTCTCACATAACCACATTAACCGAATCCGAGACTTGAGCCCACACAGACAGAGGTGAGATGGCAGTGATCTGTAAAAGTGAGTGCTTTAGACCACTCGGCCACTCGGGGCCCCTGATTTTTAAAGAAACTGAATATATGGCAAAATGATGAATGGATTTTGAAAGAAATAGTGTGAATTTAAACCAAAATGATGAATACATTTTGGAAAAAATTGTAACTGCAAAACAAAATTATGAATGTGTTTTGAAAGAAACAGTGTGAATGCAAAACAAATTGATGAATGCATTTTGGAAAAGTAGTTTGAATGCAAAGTACCAAATGGATAATGATCAATGAAAAAGTGGAAGATGTTTTGATAATCCAGGATCTGAAGCTTTACAATGACTGACAGAAACTTTCACCCTTTAAAGGCCACAAAGCAGACACTGTTGAAGTGATGACATCATCTCTTGTCTTTGTATGTGAACAATTTGTGGTTTTACAAAAAAAAAAAATGAATGAAATTTACTTTGCTGACTAATAGCCTATAACAATATTTTTGCATTTTTCTTTTTGTGTTTGCATTGTTTGTTTTGCAAATTAATTGCTGTCTACTGCATTTTATGCATGAGGTGGTTTGTATGTGTGGCCATGGCAGAGAAAAAGAGGACTGAGTCCTTGTTGCATACTGATCATGTTCTTTTTTGACGAAAAAGAGGACTGAGTCCTTGTTATATACTGATCATGGCCTTTTTTGATGATTGATGGGTTTGTATGTGTGTCCATGGCAGGGAAAAGGAGGATGAGATAAAACGTCTGGTAGAGAAGAACAAACAGCAGGCAGACCATGCAGAGAAAGCCTTAGAAGACTTCAAGCTGCAGGTTGAGAAAAACCAGAACCGGATGTATGATGAGATGAAACAACAGGTAAGTCTTTGAGGACTTGAGGCTGGAAGCGAAGAAAAAGCATGCACTAATAATATTGGTCTTGATTAGAGGATTTTATCATTGATTTTTAATTCATCAAATTGGTATGGGCACCATGATCTTGTCATTTGTATACCAAGTCGTTGAATGATTTCATTAAAAATATAATAAATATACATGCACCTACTAAAGTATTAAATTAAAATTCTGATTTCAGAGATAATCCTCAGTAGAAGCTTGTATTAAACACATTAATCTGAAAAAACCTAAGGCATATGATTTCAAATTAAATTATGGCATAGCATTATTTTTGAGATAGTTAATGTTGCAGAAGTTTATAAAGTATAATAATTATGATTATGAAATATATAGATGAAATGTGTCATTGTGTTTTTACAACAGCAAATCCATGAATGAGCTATGGAGAATTATATGCTTATTGCTCACCTGTATTTTTATGAAATCTGTTTATTTCAGTGGAAACGGGTTCAAGTGGCAGAGTGAATCAGATTTCAGATTTGCTTTTAGATTAAGTTTAATTGACTGTCCTCCTTTTTCCATAAAATATCTTTACTTTTACATAAATCAGTGTTGCAAAGGTAAAATTTGGTTGATATATAGTATAGTTAAAAAAACATAAAATGGTAATGTTGAATTTTAATTCCTTGTTCTGTGTCTGCATTCTTACACTGTAATCTGTTTGACTTCTAGATGATGAAGGTGGAGGCTGACCTGAACAAATCCAAGCAGGCAAGGGAAAAACAGGCCAAGGAGTATAGCAAACAGCTTGAGGAAGAAAAGGCCAGGCATGAGAGAGAGGTAATTTGCTCTTGTGTTCTATTCACCCCCTCACACACTACTACAGGCATTAGGGGTAATCTGCTGTAATGCTCTATAACCCCATCACACACTGCTACAGGCATGTGAGATAGGGAATATGCTGTAATGCATTATTCACCCCCTCACACACTGCTAACTGGCATGTGAGATAGGTAATCTACTGTAATGCCCAATACACCCCCATCACACACTACTACAGGCATGTGAGATAGGTAATCTAATGTAATGCCCTATACACCCCCATCACACATTACTACAGGCATGCATGTGAGGTAGGTGATCCACTGTAATGATCTATTCACCCCCTCACACACTGCTGACTGGCATGTGAGATAGGTAATCTACTGTAATGTCCTGTTGTTATGTATATGTAATTTAATTATTTGATTGTTAGTTTTAAATATTTTTAAATTTTATTTCATTACATGTTATTGTAGTGATAACTTTGTCTACTGGATTTGATATTTGTTTTTAGAAATTCAGTTCAGTTCTGTTTGACCTGATAAACAACCAGTACTTGAAACATTGTACCTAGTTTCTGACCTTGATTCAGAAATCAGATAGAGTTCTTGTAAACAACCTTTTTTATTATTTATTTTTATTCATTCTAAGAGTAAGATTCATTCAGTAGAATCAAGGCCATACCTAGATTATGTGATAATTAGCATGTAAAAAATATTCTACATTGTTCTAGAAGGTGACCACGTGACCCTCATATGGGAATCTGTTTTGCGTCTTAACTTACTGTGTAACCCTTTTCTTGAGAAGAACTAACCAGTTGGGCTTTAAAATCTTCGACACTAAAAGGTGTCTTGTTGTGACCAGTTTGAGTTGAATTTTTATTTTATGGAATTATTGATTCTTTTCCTGGAGAATACTAGTGTTCATACAGAAATTCTTGGACAAGGAAATTTATCAAAATTTATTCAGAAATTCTAAACTGGAATATTATTTTCTGTGATTCAACAAGGAACTGTTGATATGGCAACACTTTGAAGGTCATGACATATGTCATTGCCCTCCATTTTGATTTCATCGTGACTCGAAAACAGATTCATTTAGGACTTTTCATTGATAGTACTTCTGTTTTTTAATTCTTGGATTAATTTTGGATTTAATTCATAAACCGTAAGTCCTTTTTCTCATTTTTACCTTGTTTTTCTAGGGAAATAAATTATTTGTTAAATTTTACAAAGCTTGTTGTCTTCACTCTTATCTTGTTGCTTTTGTACGAGCCTGGACACATAACACTGTTCACCCCCTCACACTCTACTACAGGCATGTGAGATAGGTAGTCTACTGTAATGACCTATTCACCCTCTCACACACTGCTAATTGGCATGTGAGATAGGTAATCTGCTGTAATGCCCTATTCACTCACTCACACGCTACTACAGGCATGTGAGATAGGTAATCTGCTGTAATGCCCTATACACCCCCCATCACATGTTACCAACAGGTATTTGAGGTAAGCTACTGTAATGTCCTATTCACCCCCATTACACACTACTACAGACATTTGAGACTGGCAGTTTGCTGTAATGCCCTATACACCCCCATCACATGCTACTACAGGCATTTGAGGTAATCTACTGTAATGCTCTATTCACCCCCATCACATGCTACTACAGGCATTTGAGGTAATCTACTGTAATGCCCTATTCACCCCCATCACATGCTACTACAGGCATTCGAGGTAATCTACTGTAATGCCCTATTCACCCTCATCACTTGCTACTGCAGGCCTTTGAGGTAATCTACTATACTGCTCTATTTTCCTATCACACTATTACCAGGCATCAGACAGAGAGGCAATCTGCTGTAATGCCCTATATCCCCCACCCAGCACAACCACCAGGCATGAGAGAGAGAAGAAATCAGCTCTAATGCCTTACTGTCCTCACTATCACTAATGCTCCATTCCATCACACTGCTACTAGTCATTAGAGATCGGTAATCTAGGGTAATGCCCTCTCCTCCTCATCACACACTACTACCAGGCATGATAGAGATATATTCTACTGTAATGCCCTATTTCCCGCCCCATCCCATCCTCACCCCATTGTACACTATTATCAGGCATTGAGAGAGGTAATCTGCTGTTAGTCCCTATTCCTTATGTTACACACTACTACTAGGCATGAGAAAGAATTTGAAATAGTGCCATCTCCTCCCCATCACACACTACTACTAGCCTTATAAGATTGTTCACCTTAAGCAAAGGAAACAGTTGCAAAACAAATAAACTCCTTCGAGGAGAGAGAGAGAGAGAAGTAGAGATATGAGTCATTATGAGATTGAAATTAAGAGACAGTGAGTGTTTTATTAACATGATTTGAATGGTACTCTGGCATGTTATTGCAGGTGATGGAATTGAAGATG
This sequence comes from Megalonaias nervosa, assembly GCA_016617855.1. Taxonomy (NCBI): domain Eukaryota; kingdom Metazoa; phylum Mollusca; class Bivalvia; order Unionida; family Unionidae; genus Megalonaias; species Megalonaias nervosa. The sequence goes on from JAECUM010093214.1 coordinate 133,089, forward strand.
ACATTTGAGCAAGAGAAGGCACAGATGTTGAAAGATTTCCATCAACAGAAGGAGTACATCCATGCAGAACATGAACGTGAAATGGAGAGTCTGAAAGAATCGCATCGACTTGATACTGCTGACCTTGAACGCAGGAGTCAGGTCAAGCAGGACAAAGATGTCAAGGTTAGACAGTTGCTTTATAGAGTCAGATCAGGCAGGACAAAGATGCCAATGTTAGACAGTTGCTTTATAGATTTAGGTCAGCATGCCAAAGATGCCTAGGTTAGACAGTTGCTTTATAGAATCAGATCAGGCAGGACAAAGATGCCTATGTTAGACAGTTGCTTTATAGAGTCAGGTTAGGCAGGACAAAGATGCCAAGGTTAGACAATTGCTTTATAGGATTAGGTCAGCAGGAGAAAGATGCCAAGGTTAGACAATTGCATTATTGAGTCAGGTCAGGCAGGACAAAGATGTCAAGGTTAGACAATTGCTTTATAGAGTTGGATCAGGCAGGAGAAAGATGCCAAGGTCAGACAATTGCTTTATAGAGTCAGTTCAGGCAGGACAAAGATACCGAGGTTAGACAATTGCCTTATAGAGTTGGGTCAGGTAGGACAAAGATGCTTAGGTTAAGCAGTTGCTTTATAGAGTTGGGTCAGGCAGGACAAAGATGCCAATGTTAGATAATTGATTTATAGAGACAGGTCAGGCAGGACAAAGAAGCCAATGTTAGACAATTGCTTTATGGAGTCAGGTCAGGCAGGACAAAGATAACAGTGTTAGGCAATTGATTTATTGACAGGGTCATGAGTCTTCCTATTCAGGATTCATGTTACTACTATCATAAAATATGAAAAATTGCATTGAACACATTAATATTTTAAGTTTATTTGTATTCTGTTGTTGACTAAAATGTGTTTAAATCACCTAAAATGCTATGCTCTTGTCATAAAATTTTGTTTGCAGTACCACAGGGAAATTTACTAAGTTTGTCTGTTTGTTTAAATTCCTTCTTTTCTTACATGCTTAGAATGTAAGGTTATATGTTGTTTGATTTTATCTTGAAAGTTTGGTCAGTAGGAAATTTGTGTTTATTGTATATTTAGCTTTGAAGAAACTTTTTTCTTAAATATGAGCATAATTTGTTAAAACTCAGCCAATGACCAGTTTGATTACTTAGGTCTCAATCAGTGACCAGCATGATTACTTTGGTCTCAACCAGTGGCTAGCATGAATACTTCAGTCTAAGCCAGTGAGCAGCATGATTACTTAGGTCTCAAATCAGTAACCAGCATAATTACTTAAGTCTCAGCCAGTGACCAGCATGAGTACTTAGATCTCAATCAGTAACCAGCATGATTACTTAGGTCTCAATCAGTGATCAGCATGATTACTTAGGTCTCAATCAGTGACCAGCATGATTACTTAGGTCTCAACCAGTGACCAACATGATTACTTTGTCTCAGCCAGTGACCAGCATGATTACTTCGGTCTCAGCCAGTGATCAGCATGATTACTTCAGTCTCAGCCAGTGACCAGCATGATTACTTAGGTCTCAATCAGTAACCAGCATAATTACTTAAATCTCAGCGAGTGATCAGCATGATTACTTAGGTCTCAATCAGTGACCAGGGTGATTACTTCAGTCTCAGCCAGTGACCAGTATGATTACTTCGGTCTCAGCCAGTGATCAGCATGATTACTTAGGTCTCAATCAGTAACCAGCATGCTTACTTAAGTCTCAGCCAGTGACCAGCATGATTACTTAGGTCTCAATCAGTGACCAGTGTGATTACTTCAGTCTCAGCCAGTGACCAGTATGATTACTTTGGTCTCAGCCAGTGACCAGCATGATTACTTAGGTCTAAATCAGTAACCAACATGCTTACTTGAGTCTCAGCCAGTGACCAGCATGATTACTTAGGTCTCAATCAGTAACCAGCATGATTACTTAGGTCTCAGGTGAATCTCAGCCAGTGACCTGCATGGTTATTTAGGTCTCAATCAGTGACCAGCATGATTACTTAGGTCTCAACCAGTGACCTGCATAATTTGGTAAGTCTCAACCAGTGACCAACATAATTATTTAGGGCTCAACCAGTGGCCATGATAATTACTTAGGTCTCAAACAGTGACCAGCATAATCACTTGGGTCTTAACCAGTGACCAGCATTTTTTCTTGGGTCTCAAACAGTGACCAGCATAATTACTAATGTCTCAACCAGTGACCAGCATAATTACTAATGTCTCAACCAGCGACCAGCATAATTACTAGTGTCTCAACCAGTGACTATGTTCATCATGCATATGCTTTGTGACTGCTCAGACAAATTTTCAGTGCTGGAGTATTCACATTTATACTATGCATTTAGTTGTAATTAGTCTTGAATTTCAGTACAGAGAGTAATGAGACAAGAACGTCATGATAACTGTGTATACAATGTTATAATAGTTGTAAAATTCATTGATATCGTCAGTGTATATTTCTGTTATAGTTGTCTAATTCATTCATATCAACTGTGTTTATGTCTGTTATAGTTGTCTAAATCATTGATATCAACTGTGTATATGTCTGTTATAGTTGTCTAATTCATTGATATCAAGTGTATATATGTCTATAATAGTTTTATAATTCATTGATGTCACTGTGCATATGTCAGTAATAACTATAATCTGTTGATATCAGCTGCGCATATGTCTCTAATAGTTGTAAAATTTATTTCAGAAAATGCTTGTTTTGGAGTGATATTGTTATGACCACAATGTCATTTAATTCTGTGATGAAAAACTTGAGGCTGAAGTAACAGAGATTGTGGACTTTTTAACTTTTAATACATTTTATCAAAATAATCTTAAACTTTGAGATGCACTGTTTTAACTGCAACAGTAGCTTGATTAACTCATTTAGCAGTCAGGCCAGGTGAATTTATGGTACAGCCCTGCATCCAGTTAGCATCCTCTGTCATGTGTCATGCATTTTGCAACAACTCCTTCTTTCGTTTTCTTCGTAAAAACCTCGTAACAAATTTGGAAGAAAGGATCCAGTTGCGAAGACCTTTGAAGTTCATACAAATAATCCCAGTTCAGCATAACAAATTGTCACTATTATTAAAACAGAAAAAACTTGAAACAGTTTCTCAAAACCTGCTATAACAGAATTTGACCAGATTTGACAGAAAACATCCTGGCAGAGAGTGCTTCCAATATTGAACACATGATACTAATGTGCCATCAAATATTGGACACATGATACTTATGTGCCATCATATATTGGATACATGATACTTATGTGCCATCAAATATTGGATACATGATACTTTATGTGCCATCAAATATTGGACACATGATACTGATGTGCCATCAAATATTGGATGAAGATAAAACAGCAAGAGAGACCTTGAAACAATTTTTGTCCTAACATATGCAACCACCAGCATTGGAAAAGCTCCTACAAACGTGGATGGCTCATAGGCAGATGCCAGTCAGATGAGCATTCTCAGACACATTTAGGTCTCTTGTTTAAATCTTGTGTCTTTATAAATTTACATTCAGATCTAAAAAAGTTGCCATATATTTCTGAACTACAACATTTCCTTGTGAATGGAACAACTTTAGCTTTTTAAAGAAAGTGACAGCCAGAGGGAAGTAAAAAATACATGGGCAAACAAAAAGTAACCTGATATGAGTTATTACTGTTGGAGGAATTATCTTTGTAGAAAACTTTCAGCTTGTAGGTAGCACTCTGGCTTATGATATACACTCAATCATACTCTTTAAATTTCTTACTCTTGAAGTATCATCATTCATGTTGTCCATATAATTCCATGCCATATGTATACCTTTTTGTAGAAAATCTCTGGCTTGGAACAGCAGGTTTCACAGCTTAAGGATGAAGTGGTGCAGGCAAATCAGCTACGGAAACAGCAGCTAGTGGAACTGGGGTTATTAAGGGAGGAGGAAAAACAAAAGATGCAGAGAGACCATGAGACAGAGGTCAGATTAAATGTGAACAGAGATGCACATACACATGTAGACACACACCATGAGTCTAAGGTCTGAATACATTAGAAGGATCTCTTACACACATACATTCACATTAGTATCATGAGGCTAAGATCTGAATACATTAGCAGGATCTCTTACACACATACATTCACATTAGTATCATGAGGCTAAGATCTGAATACATTAGCAGGATCTGTCACTTGCACACATATACACTCATCAACACCATGAGGCTAAGATCTGAATACATTAGAAGGATCTGTCACTTGCACACATATACACTCATCAACACCATGAGTCTAAGGTCTGAATACATTAGCAGGATCTGTCACTTGCACACATATACACTCATCAACACCATGAGTCTAAGGTCTGAATACATTAGCAGGATCTCTTACACACATACATTCACATTAGTATCATGAGGCTAAGGTCTGAATACATTTGCTGGATCTCACTTACACACATACACTCACATTAGTATCATGAGGCTAAGGTCTGAATGCATTGCCAGGATATCTCTATTACACGCATATACACGCACATTAGTATCATGAGGCTGAGGTTTGAATGCATTGCCAGGATATCTCTATCACATGCATATGCACTCACATTAGTATCATGAGGCTAAGGTCTGAATGCATTGCCAGGATATCTCTATTACATGCATATACACTCACATTAGTATCATGAGGCTAAGGTCTGAATGCATTGCCAGGATATCTCTGTCACATACATATGCACTCACATTAGTATCATGAGGCTAAGGTCTGAATGCATTGCCAGGATATCTCTATTACACACATATACACTCCTATTAACACCATGAGGCTAAGGTCTGAATGCATTGCCAGGATATCTCTATTACATGCATATACACTCACATTAAGATCTTGAGACTATGGTCTGAATACATTGGCATGATTGCTCACACACATGTATGCTCACATTAAGATCTTGAGACTATGGTCTGAATACATTTGGCATGATCTCTCACTTCCACAGATATACACTCACAATAACATCAGGAGGCTGAAATCCATTATTTGAGGCAGACAAACAGATCATGTGGCAGACATCAGATAATGGGGCAGACATGCATGCACACACACACACACACACAGAGATTATGAGGTAGAGGTCAGATAATCAGGGACAGGCATTCACCCAGAAACAGATATCATTAAGGACTATTGGCACAAATACTCTCACATATACATTTACACACAGACCACAATCAAAAGTTAGATAAAGGGACAGATATTTAAATACACCAAGACATAAACTATGAGGCAAAGGTCAGATCTCAGAGACATTCCCCCATATTTGTGCACACACACACACACACACACATCATGTAAGAGTTATCTTCTCATAACATTAAGTTTATGTAACAGTTATCTTCTCATGACATTAAGTTCATGTAACAGCAGTCTTTCTCATGACATTAAGTTCATGTAACAGCTGTCTTTCTCATGACATTAAGTTCATGTAACAGTTATCTTCTCAACCAAGCATATAATCTTATAATCCATTATTATTTGGCCAATCCTTGAAAGTCATTTTAAACATTCCATTGTAAAGTTTGGCCAGTCCTTGAGAACCATTTAAAACATTCCATTGTAAAGTAAGGCACACATGTAATGAGAAGATAACTGTTACATGAGCTTATTGTCATTAGAAGATAACTATTGCATAAACTTAATGTCATGAGAAGATACTTGTTACAGAAACTTAATGTCTTGAGAAGACAACATACATGAACTTAATGTCATGAGAAGATAACTGTTACACAAACTTAATGTCATGAGAAGATAACTGTTGTATAAACTTAATGTCATGAGAAGATACTTGTACATAAACTTAATGTCTTAAGACAACTTACCTTAACTTAATGACATGAGAATATAACTGTGACATGAACTTAATGTCATGAGAAGACAACTGTTACATAAACTTAATGTCATGAGAAGATAACTGTTGCATAAACTGATTGTCATGAGAAGATAACTGTTGCATAACTTAATGTCATGAGAAGATAACTGTTGCATAAACTTATTGTCATGAGAAGACAACTGTTGCGTAAACTTAATGTCATGAGAAGATAACTGTTACATAAACTTCAAGTTGTGAGAAGATAACTGTTGCATAAACTTAATGTCATGAGAAGATACTTGTTACATAAACTTAATGTCTTGAGAAGACAACTTACCTGAACTTAATGACATGAGAATATAGCTGTTACGTGAACTTAATGACATGAGAATATAACTGTTACATGAACTTAATGTCATGAGAAGACAACTGTTACATAAACTTAATGTCATGAGGAGATAACAGTTCCATAAACTTAATGACAACTGTACTGATCTCTTTAGAATGATGAATATTCATGATTTATATGTATTGCAGATGTACAGAATGTTTTCTTGTAAATTGAAGTTTTTCAAATTGGTTTTACTGTTTTATTTACCAGAAGCCAATCTGGAGCAGTGGTTCACTCATTTCCATGCATTTTACTATTCTGAGGGCTCAGTGCATAAATATCATAATCCAATTTTCCAAACTTTACAGGAGAAAGAAAAGGCTGTTTGATTTTGTTCATGAATTGAATCAAACCATGAGATGAGAATGTTAATTTTTTTTCTTGAGTTAATGAGCATTTCATTTCTTTAAAACTTAAGTATTGTCACATGCATGTTGAGATTATTTGACTGCTTTTGAAAATTTTACATTGCAAATCATTCTTGTAATGATCATTTAAATCTTGATTTGGTTTTAAGTTTAATGTCTGAAATAAACAGATTTGCTTCTACTTCTCAATACAGTTTGATAACTGTAGCATGAATTATTTTCCAGACCCCCCCCCGCTCATTTACACAGATATGAAAGCCACAGTCACTCATAAGGAGTTGTGTAGAAGTGTGACCATATTTTCTCTTCATGAATAATCTATTATGTACATTCTAAGTCAAAACCTAGCCATGCTTATAATTGTTTACCCGAGCACTTTAGTAAAAATTTGATTTTCAATTTTCTTAGCCAGCTTAAATAGAGTTCTTATTTTTTTTTAAGGATTAAAAGCTACAAGAGCAAACTGAAAACAGTATAAGGACTGATCCTGACTATCGTTTCAGATAAATAAATGACCTATACACAAATTTCTAAATATAAAAAGACTATTTTCACTATCATTTCAGATAAACAAATGACCTATACACAAATTTCTAAATATAAAAAGACTATTTTCACTATCATTTCAGATAAACAAATGACCTATACACAAATTTCTAAATATAAAAAGACTATTTTCACTATCATTTCAGATAAACAAATGACCTATACACAAATTTCTAAATATAAAAAGACTATTTTCACTTGGTCATTGAGTAAATGTAGCATTATAAGGTGACCATATTATCAATACAAATTTAGTAGATCACTATGATGTAAATTCACACTTCACTTTATAGTTAGCTTTCATCATCCAGACTTGACATCTCCAAGACCCACATTGCATGTTTCAATAGTTTAGCTTTCTTGATGCAAGTTTGACATCATGAAGATTCATATTGCATGTTTCAATAGTTTAGCTTTCTTGATGCAAATTTAACATCATGAAGATTCATATTGCATGTTTCAGTAGTTTAGCTTTGTTGATGCAAATTTGACATCATGAAGATTCATATTGCATATTTCAATAGTTTAGCTTTGTTGATGCAAATTTGACATCATGAAGATTCATATTGCTTATTTCAATAGTTTAGCTTTCTTGATGCAAATTTGACATCATGAAGATTCATATTGCATATTTCAACAGTTTAGTTTTCTTGATGCAAATTTGACATCATGAAGATTCATATTGCATATTTCAATAGTTTAGCTTTGTTGATGCAAATTTGACATCATAAAGATTCGTATTGCATATTTCAATAGTTTAGCTTTGTTGATGCAAATTTGACATCATGAAGATTCATATTGCATATTTCAATAGTTTAACTTTGTTGATGCAAATTTGACATCATGAAGATTCATATTGCATATTTCAACAGTTTAGCTTTGTTGATGCAAATTTGACACCATGAAGATCATATTGCATATTTCAGCAGCTTCAGATCATGCTTTAAGTTACTGTGTTCAGCAACTACATTTGCATTCCCAAAAAATTACTAGTTTCCCTTCCATATTAAAATAATTAATATATTATGGCTATTATTAACACAATGCAAGAAATACTATTTTCATTGTATCATACATTTTGAGTTTATCATGAGCTTCTAAGGAATTAGAAATTATTCTATAATTAATAAAAGTCAAATCCTGTTCTATCAGTGATGCTATTTAATTTTTTCTTCCTTTCTCAGATTCCTTTCCAAGTAATCGCTTTTGCTATTAACTTCCTTCTTTCCTACATGCATTAACTTCATGCCTACCTATATGCATAAACTATGTTCCTTCTTACATGCATTAACTTCCATCCTTCCAACATGCATAACTTTCACCCTGCATTAACTTCCTTCCTACATGCATAACTTCCATCCTTTGTACATGCATTAACTTTCTTCCATACTACATACATAAACTTCCATCCTTCCTACATGCATAAACTTCCTTCCTTCCTACATGTAACTTTCTTCCTTTATACATGCATCAACTTCCTTCCTTACTACATGCATTAACTTTATTCCTTTTGTCCTACATGCATTAACTTCCTTCCTACATGCATTAGCGTTCTTCTTTCTTACAAGCATAACTTCCTTCCTACATGCATTAACTTCCTCCCTTCCTACATGCATTAATTTCCTTGCTTCCTACATGCATAACTTCCACACTTCCTACATGCATTAACTTCCTTCCTTCATACATGCATTAAATTTCTTCCTACATGCATTAAATTCCTTTCTTGACACATGCATTAACTTCCTTCCATCCGGCATGTACTAACTTCCTACATGCATTAACTTTCTTCATTCATGCATAACTTCCCTTGGTCTTAAAATTATATTTATGGTCAGTTTTTCATCCATCAGTGTTCTTTGCAGTTGGTTATCTCAAATATTTCATGTCTACTTAGTGGAAATAACATAAAATTAATAAAGAAAATGTAAGTTTTTACAGAATGATTTATATCTACTCACCATTCTTGCAATATTATGTTTATCTTTTTAAAGTAAGTAATTTGATTGTAAGAAACCATCATTTAGATCCTCTGCTTCTGGTCTGAGAGTGGCTGTCCACATCATGTACACTATATTGATTCTTCATTGGTACACATGTTATTTATTCTTTTTTCTTTATATTTCTGATAGTTATCTCGTTACCGGTCAGAACTTGAGCAGCAACGGTTGGAGCTGCAAAAGACACACAGCACCGAGATGGAGCAGATGCTAGAAAAGGTCAGCAGCAAAATTAGGGACTTCCTTTTGATGATTTACATACCTTATTCTCTGAAATATAATTTCAATCCATCTCCAATCTCTGCTTTGTACTATGACTAAACAGAGGTTATAGATCATGATCTACCAGAGCATGGTCTAACTGAAGGTCAAGGTCCATGTTGTTTATAGTTGTGTGGGCATCATACACAAAGAGCCTGTACCATTATCTTCCAGGACATGATAGGTCCATGTTGTTTGCATTTGGATGGGTATTGTACACAAAAAGTGTATTGTCTGATTCTTCCCCCACATAATGTGACTGCAGATTTGGGTCTCTGTTGTTTGCAGTAGGGTGGACATTAGACACAAAAGGCTTATACCCTTATATTCCAGGACAAAATGTGACTGCAGTGTTGCCTGTAGTTCAGGGGACACAAAGAGCATACACGTTGATCTGCCAGGATATAATGTGACTTGAGATCTAGGTCTGTGTTGTTTCAGTTGATTAGGTATTTGACATAAGAGGCATAGACCCTATCTGCCAGGACATAATGTGACTGCAGAACTGGGACTGTGTAGTTGGGTTGGCATTATGCACAGTTAAGAAACAGTATTTGTAAATATTTATAGATTATAGTGCTTGTACTGCAGATCTGCCAGGGCATAATATGACTGCAGATCTAGGTCTGTGTCATTTTTAGTAGGGTGGGCATTATAAACATGAACCCTGATATGACAGAACATAATGTGATTGCAGATTGGGGACTGTGCTCTTTGTCATTTTGTGGGCATTATACACTATTAAATGCAGAATCTGTGTATTAATGAATTACAGTGTTTGTACCATTATATATTGTGATCAAGACCAAAAGAAAAAAGGGGTGAAATTGCAATCACCATGTCCATTGGGTAAAGTTACAATATCTAATGGTATCAATACCATAGTGTTTTATTTTTTTTAAGTATATTTATTGTTAAATTATAAAAGTGTTGAAACTGCTTTTTGCGAAAAAATGTGTTAAAAAAGAAATAATGTTCCTATTATGTTTTATGACTGAATCATGCATAAATACATAGTATGACTTGAGGTGATTGTTTACATTTCGTTGCTTTACAGAACTACTGTGATATCCAGTTACATAGCCATGAACTTTTTAAGGCCTTCATATTCATGCAGTACCCAATAAGTCCCTGACAATGCCCAACAAGAGAAAAGCATACATGTTAGTATTCAATAAGTCCCTGACAATGCCCAACAAGAGAAAAGCATACATGTTAGTATTCAATAAGTCCCTGACAATGCCCAACAAGAGAAAAGCATACATGTTAGTATTCAATAAGTCCCTGACAATGCCCAACAAGAGAAAAGCATACATGTTAGTATTCAATAAGTCCCTGACAATGCCCAACAAGAGAAAAGCATACATGTTAGTATTCAATAAGTCCCTGACAATGCCCAACAAGAGAAAAGCATACATGTTAGTATTCAATAAGTCCCTGACAATGCCCAACAAGAGAAAAGCATACATGTTAGTATTCAATAAGTCCCTGACAATGCCCAACAAGAGAAAAGCATACTGGATCATCTCTCACAATATATTTGCATAGGAGATCACTTAATGGGGTTTATAATAAACAATGGCATCTCATTGGTCCTATTTACAAATCGCTTGAGAGAGATATAATAAAAATATATCTCATCAGTCCTGTTTAATTTACTTAAGGGATTTATAATAAACCATAATATCTCATTGGTCCTATTTACAAATCACTTGGACCGCTCCAGTGGCCAAGTGGTTAGAGCGTCTGCCTTAGATGTGGGAGGTCGTGGGTTCAATCCCCGACCGAGTCATACCATAGACTTAACAAAAATGATACTAACAGCTGCCTCGCTTAGTGCTCAGCATTAAGAGGTTAGAGTTAGGACTGGTCGGCCTGGTGTCAGGATAATGTGACTGGGTGGGACATCATGCTACATGTCTGCGGCATGATGCCCTAGTGCTAGACATCACTATAAACTGCCACACTAAAGACATCATGGCAATATGACTGAAAAATTGTTAAAGCTACGTTAAAAATCAAATTACATCACATTACACTTACAAATCACATGGGAGAGATGTAATAAAAATATATCTGGTCAGCAGACCTGCCAACCCTTACTATTTTGCCAAAATGACCCTTAAAATACAGACTAAAAGCAAAAACTATGGAAAAATTATTGTTGCCAACAAATCCGGATAATTGGTTCTGCTGTGTTTGATTTGGATCCAGGTTTCATGAGAAATAGTGGAGTTAGTCAGGGAACCAGACTAACTTTACTGCAGTACCAAAGATGCTTAAACTGCACATATTTTTTCATGCAAAAGCATCTGCATGATCAAACTGTTGATTATAGAATTTTTAAAAATGGCGTATAGCAAGTGATGCTTGTTGAAAACGAAATGGAAATTAAGCCTGTTAAAAAGTGTTAATAATCAGCACAGAATAATACAAAGGAGTATTCAAATTCTTGTGAATAAGAGCAGAAAGGGACACAATTACGTTTATGGGATATCACATGTCAATTTGAGTATGTCTCATGGTGGGATATATGATTTCCTTCGTCATGTGAAATGGAAAAAAATATAAGACTTAAGTCAAGTTGAAAAATAGCAACAAGCGATTAAGTTGCATAGGGTTTGGAACTGAAGTTTCTGCAACTGTACTCATGGTAAATAAGGTCTATGTGTACTTTACAAACTTTATAGTTGAACATAATGTTTACCGTCGTTGCATGTTTTGAATACCGAACTTTTAAATATGTTTTCCTGTTTTACAATAGCAGCTTATGATACTTTGTTACACCTTACTGAAAACTGGTCAAACTTACGGAAAAAATCAACTGCCATACTGAGGCAGTCTCATTAGGGTTTGCAGGTCTGAGTCAGTCGTGTGTAAATCACTTAAGGGGGTTATTAATAAACCATGATATCTCATTGGTCCAATTTACAAATTGCTTGAGAGATATAATAAAAATATATCTGGTCAGTCATGTATAAATCACTTAAGGGGTTTATTAATAAAACATGATTTCTGAATGGTCTTGTGTACAGAATTTCTAACAACCAGATAAATACTGTTTATATCTTTGACCTGTTGTATTACCATGGTAACTAGCCACTGAAATCAGTTCTATTTGGTTGTAAATACAGAGTGACCCTGCTATAACACAGTAGTTGGGGTCCATAGAACCTGACTGTGTTATAGACCGAACTATGTTATAGCCAATCAAGTCAGTTAGCTGAACAAAAGGATGCATTTACCTAACATATTGCTGGTGGATAGGCGGTGGTAATAAAAGCGGGTGCAAAAATACATGCTGTTGATTAAATGAAGACAAACTAGTCTGAAAAACACTTGTATAATGACAACTTACATTTGTGTAGTACAATCCATAATCTGTTGGGTTCTGTACTTGTATATATTAAATTCATGAATTCGAGTATAGATCACATGTTATAAACTTCATGTATGATTGTCATCCTGTTTGAAAACAAATAACACATATATGTAAAAACTGGTAGTCATCGTTTTGATCTATATCTGATTGTCACTTAATAATTCCCTACAATCATCGCAGGTAGCACAAGGCTATGACTGTGTACATGCTACATCTACTTAAATTGGCCTAGATTTTGGTCAGCTGGAGACAGCATTATCTTGCTGATGTTACCCAGGGGATGAGGCTATTCAGAGGGAAATGAAAACATGAACAAATTAAAAAGTTTTACAAACATCTTTGCAAGATATCCCATCTTCAGTTAACTTGAAGGCCATATATCTATGGTTTCAAAAGAATTGAAATTTAATTTGCATTTTATGCCGCCGTTGGTAGTGTCCATAAGTATAATTTTTTTCCTGCAAAAATGAAACTTTTATGGCACAATAAATGTGTTTCAGTCACTTTGGACAATGCAACAATCTATCAGATTCAATTGCTTTTATTTACGTTTGATGCTGACTTCCTTTGATGAAAGGTTTTTTGCTTTTATTGAAGATCGTAGTCGGCTTTATTTGATGAAGGGTGCATGTGTTATTTAAGTTACAATATGAAAGGTCAGCTTTGGAGGACCAAACAGATGTCTGTTTTGTATTGCAGTGGCAACATCAAATAATTGTAGAACATTGATTGAAACTGATTTATTTTTCATTTGTTTAGTATTTATTGAGAACGATCGGTGCTTCAAAGGTGATCAGTTTTCTTTGAAGTTTCAGCAACTATTTTTTTCAGGGCACATTTTAAAAACAAAGGGAAATAGCTGCCGTTTGGTTGATTGTTTCGGTACTTTTACTGCCTTCATAAGTTGATCGCTTGTATCTAGTCCAAGTAGCAGATAGACCAACAAGTAGATATTCAGGGTTTTTTTTGTTGTTGTTTTTTGTGGTGACATTTCTGATGGTGGTGCCTTCCACACATACATCAGAAATTTTTTTAAATAGGCCAGCAGATGATGAATTCACAGGTGTTCTGTTCTGACAGTGAATATTACAGAACATATGAGTGTTCTGAAGGTTTTAATTCTGTGAGTGAAAAGAAGAGGAATTTTACTTACCATCCACATAGAGAGGTCAGTCAAAATAAATTTAATAATTACTAGCCAGCGGCTGATAATCCAACACTACTTTGTCTGAAACATCCATTATGTGATAGTGCCTCGTGGCAGTTGATCTCTGCTACCAGAATTGTAAAAAAAATAAAAAATAAAAATACCAAGATCTCACAGCATACAGTACTCAGGCCAGATGTCAGAATAAGCGGATTATGATATAACAATGCACAATTAAGGTGGTTAGTCAATATGAACAAAATAAATTTGTTTATCTGACAATATAAATTTGAGTGCAGTTTATGTCAAGCTTGTGGCTTTCTTTTCTGGTGCTTCTGAATTTCTTCACTCCAAACCCATTTTTTATGTACAAGTTTCAACAGCCAACAATGTGTGTGTGTTGGGGGTGGGGGAAATCACCAGATAGTATATTTTGTCACCAGTAAAGAAAAAAATTGCAATTTGTGACACTGGCGAATCCCAGCATGATCACTGAATAAACTACACGTTATTTTTCATACTTTTAAGAAGAAAAAACTTTTGTCATGTGCAAGATAAATACATGTATATGAAATTGCAGGAGCCACACCATTATTGTCTTATATTAGAATTCATAAAAGATCTCTTCCCCAAAAATGATAAACTTTTTACATGTTACATTTTGTACTTTTAAGAAAGAAAAAATAATATTTTTGTGTATGAGAAAAGTACATGTATATGAAATTTCAGGAGCCTTGCCATAATCATGTTATATCCTAATTCATGTTATAATGGAGGGCGCTATAGGAAGGTCACACTGTATTTACTTTGTGCAAACTTGTTATTTTTATTTTTTCCCATTCATGTACAAGAGAGATTTTATAGTTGTCCAGAGGTTTACAGTGACTAATGACAGATTCATCAAAATTATCTTAGATAGCCATGGTAGCTGAGTTGTTAGGGCATCAGACTCATAAAACAAAAGTCACAGGTTCATTACCCACCCATTCCAGTCTGGGCTAGATACCTTGATATGTTGTTTGGAAAGGCACTTAGCTCCCTTTTCCATGGGTCAGACAATAAATGCGTCTAAAGTGCTGTTAGCCAACCAAGCAAGCTTGAATCTGTTCAACAGTTTTAAGATTATGCAATGAAATATTATCCCACAGTGATATCATGTATTTGCATTAATTAATGGAGCCACTTTCTTTCACCAGCAATTAAACATTAGAGCTTTCCTCCTTATTGAGTCTTTGCTTGTTTGTTTATTTATATATTTATTCAATTATTTTGACAAAGTTATGATTGGACAGCAGGCTAGACCTATAAATACCCTTCACCCAGGTCCTAATATCATGACTGTGTCATAACTTTATAATTTTATTTCCATATAATATCTTTTTTGCATTTTTTAAATTAGATTTATACTTATTCAGTATTTGCACATTTTGGTATTTCTTCCTCAGATAGAGTAAGCCAAATTAAAAATGCAACACTATTATTGTCATTATGGAGAGAGCTTACAGTTTGCAGTTTTGCTAAATGCTGTTGATGCATTTTGCTGATGACTGTATTGAATATGAATGTGCCTTGTCTTTTTAATAAGTGAACAATATGTTGAAACCAAGTCAAGTTTTAGAGAACATGTTAAATAGCACCAGCTATGGCAGAAATTCCATATATCTGTGGACACTGGTGTTTAATTTCTTTGATTTTCAATTCTAGACAAATGAAAGGTTGAAAGGGATAGAGAAAGAGTACACAGAGAGGGCAAACAAGGCTACTGAGGTAATTAGAACCTTGCATATTAATAAAAAAATCACCTGTTGGCATCATAATGCTTCGTCATTGTCATTGATTATGTCATTTCAGTAATGTGAACACATCCACTGATCTAAGAAATGCCTCTTGCAATGTGAACACATCCACTGATCTAAGAAATGCCTCTTGTAATGTGAACACATCCACTGATCTAAGAAATGCCTCTTGTAATGTGAACACATCCACTGATCTAAGAAATGCCACTTGTAATGTGAACACATCCACTGATCTAAGAAATGCTTCTTGCAATGTGAACACATCCACTGATCTAAGAAATGCCTCTTGTAATGTGAACACATCCACTGGTCTAAGAAATGCCTCTTGTAATGTGAAAACATCCACTGATCTAAGAAATGCCTCTTGTAATGTGAACACATCCACTGATCTAAGAAATGCTTCTTGCAATGTGAACACATCCACTGATCTAAGAAATGCCTCTTGTAATGTGAACACATCCACTGATCTAAGAAATGCTTCTTGCAATGTGAACACATCCACTGATCTAAGAAATGCCTCTTGTAATGTGAACACATCCACTGATCTAAGAAATGCCTCTTCAAGAGTAGCATTATGAGTCAGAACAAAAATGAATCTTGATTAATATGGCATTGAACTGTAAAAAAATTTAATGCCTTTATGTTTTTATAAAGTTTTGTAGGAACCTTTATGCCATGGATTATACAAGTACTTACATTTTGGTGTTTTGTTCGTTTGATTTATTGTTCCAGTCAATAGTGTTAAAGTATTTTAAATACAGGATAAATTCTACACTTCAGTTTCAGAAAATTTCTACATCATATAATGTACAGGGGTTACCATAAAAACACTCATAATAGCTCCAAGCTATTTTAAATTATTGCCTTCCAAATTATCAGTAATCAACAAAATTTATTTGTTGTTATATATTTGAAATTGTGTGTTTCTAGTTAGTACTGTGCATACTTTATTGGCATGATTTCACCATTCACTTAGAAGTCTACTATTTTATTGATCACTGTGGTAGAAATTCATATTTTCAGATTTTTCTCATTTTGCTTTGAATGTATTCACTAGATAATTTTGTGATATTTGTGAATATTTTTAGACTTTTCATTGTATAATACTTCAGTGAACTGTATATTATTTCAGACAATAACGGAGCTTCAAGCCACGGTAACGTACCTAAGGGAGGATATCAAGAGGTATGTACCAATAAGTAGCATTGGATGTGGAAGTTCACATCTTAGTAGTGCAGCAGTATTTAACAGTATGTTGATACATACGGGCAGACCTTTTTATTTTCTATTCATATCCTTCAATTGTACAGTTGTCCTCTCTTTTAAGCCCCCTCTCAAGAGGCCCATCTCATTAGAGGCAACTATATCCTTCACCTATACAGTTATCTCCACTTACAAGGCCACTCATGAGAGCACCATCCCATGATGCAGGCTGCTATATCCTTTACTAGTACAGGTGTCCTTTAGGCCCATCTCAAGAGAGCCCGTTATCATGATGAGATCCTGTCATATCCTTCATCAGAACTAAACTGAACTTTGAATTAAAGAGGCATGTGCATTTACTGTGCATGTGCCTCTAGTTAATGTATGCATGGTATACTGTTAAATTACAAGGGGGAAAGAAAAAGTGCCTCATCCCCCAGGCTTTAATATCCTCAAAGAGGATTGTTAAATTGGCCCATGATGTTTCATTTAAACTAGCTGGCGAATTGACTGAGTATTGGTGCAGCCGAATAATGCCAGCTAGGGGCCTTAGCTTGAGAGGGAATAGACCCAACACACACTCAAGCTTATTTGAGGTTACAGTCCATTACCACCAGGTGTCAACCAAGCAGTAAGAGATGTTCGTTGCCATTGGTTGGCGACTATGACGTTTCATTCAGGCACCTGGTGTTGGGATGGGTGGAAATTGTTCCACATCCCATCCCTGTACAGAAGGCCGAGTGAGGAAAAGGAGGAAAAGGCTCTCGGCAGGCGGCACAATGAGGCTGTGAATGATGTGCGCGCCTCAAAACGTCCGTCCGTACTTATGTCAAATTCAGTCCAGTTTTACTAATGGGCAAAACCTAATGCCAATATTGTGTAAGCCACCTGTGCAGTTAACCAAATAAAATGAGTCTGTAAATTTCGTTATTAATTTTATTGAAAGTTGGAATTTAGTGTACAAAGTGTACATAAAATTTCTCAAAAATATACCAATCAGTCGAGTCGAAATGACTCATACCTATTTTGTATCACGCCTGATAATAAACAAGATAAAAATTTTGATGGGGAACCAAAGGGTCAAATTCGGTATTTCAAATAGAGTTATTATCAAAAAGGTTTTCAAGCAAAATTGAAAACCTAATGGCAAAATTGGTCTCCACTCTTAGCCCTTAGAAGGGCTGATATGGTCTACTAGGTAGGCTTCCAAATAGCCTGGCAGCTTCCAGTCTCTCCTTGTGTGGGTTGTAGTGGCTCCTGGGTCAACCATATCCGCAACACACCATTTCAAGTATTCTGAAGAAACTCCCAATGAGTCCATCGGTAGCTTGTGTTTCAGGATAAGGCTTATAGAGATGCCATAAGCCAGTTTCACAGAGCTACTGGTGTATCTTTCACCTCTTGACCTGATGGAATTGCAGGCTTTCTTCAATTTTGCTTCAGACGGTTGAGGGTAGGAACGATCAAGCTCGTGGTGCCTCGTTTTCCAGACTGTTTGATGTTCTTCGAGGAATTTTGTTCTTGCCAACTTGTCCATCAATAGGTGGTCCAATCCCATATCAGTAATTTCTTTTTGTATGGCATATGATAATTTCAAAAGCTTGGTGGTACTTTCCTCCAGTTTTTTCCCCTCCTGAAATAATTCCGTAGCCTCATGTAGAACAGTTTCTAGGTGCTCGGGATGATATTCCGTTTTTGGAGGACTGGTTGCTTTCTTCCAGGCCTCAGCAGTTTGTGATGGTGATGGTGGTGGTGATGTTTATAGTGGAGGTGGGGGAGGTGGAGTAGGTTGTTCTTGCTCCCTCACCTCTTTCCTCTTCTCTGGTAGTTTATATTGCATTGCCTGATTGGTGCTTGATGTATTAGGCTTGACCATCTGTATAGGCTGAGTAGGTGGGGGTCTCTTTGGTAACTCACATCCATGATGAGTCCGTCTACCAGGATATGTCCTTGTTTGATGTCGTGAGCCATCTCTCCGATATCTATTGTTGTCATATCCATGGCACCTAATTCTATCCTGTATGTTTCTGTCTTCTTCGTGCGTAGTTTCTTTCTCCCAAATCAGTAATAGAGTAGTGTGCTTCTCCTGCGCTCTGATACTCCACCCTGTGGCCATTTTAAGACCCAAACTTCTCAATGTATTTCGTGCAAGGGCGGGAATAAGATCCATCACTAGTCTATTGTTTGTTATGTGTTGCTCCTGTTACGTTCGTTATCCTTCATCAGCACAGTGGTACCCTCTTATCAGGCCCATCTCAAGAGAGGTTCATCACTGAGAAGAAGCCACCATATCCTCTACCAATACAGCTGTCCCTTCTTTCAAGGCCCTTTAGGAGAGACCCACCCCATGATGAGAGGCTACCATATCCTTCACCAGTACAATTGGTCCCTCTTACAAGGCCCCATAAGAAACCCCCACTCCTTGATGAACCCATGATGAGAGGTACTGTAATGTTCCATACTGTCCTCCTTACCAGAGGTTTTTTCATCATAGAGGTTGGCCTGATAAGGAAAGGGGAGAGGATTGTGTACACAAACACACCTAAATCATGACTCTTCTTTAAATATGTTGCCTGATCATAAAACTTTAGGAGACCTACTACTACCTCGCAAATCCAGCCCTCCCAGATACTACTTTTAACTAAAGGGAGCTAAAAGTTGTGTGCCAACCTATGTGGCGGTTGGACAGAGCAATGTCCCTTAAATATAAGAATTGGTGGCAGAGTCTAAGAACCTTCCAGTTAATACTTCTGCTCATCCCAAAAAGCAGGCTCTTGTCACGAAAGGCTTTCCAAAAGCCAGATTCTACATGGAGTGTGTGTGTGTGTGTGTGATTTGGATTTTTAACGTAGCTTTAACAATTTTTCAGTCATATCGCTATGATGTCTGCAGTGTGGCAGTTTATAGTGATGTCTAGCACTGGGGCATCATGCCGCAAACATGTAGCATGATGTCCCACCCAGTCGCATTATCCTGACACCAGGTCAACCAGTCCTAACACTAACCTCTTAATGCTGAGCGCCAAGCGAGGCAGCTGTTAGTACCATTTTTGTAAGTCTTTGGTATGACTCGGCCGAGGATCGAACCCACAACCTCCTGCATCCAAGGCAGATGCTCTAACCACTAGGCCACTAGAGCGGTATTTTACATGGAAGATATGCCATTACAAGTTGGAGGAGTTTTTCACTTTTAAGGAAAGTATAATCCATCTATATTTCAACTTTTTCTCTTCCTGTTCCAACAAAGTTCTACCTTTACAATTTGCTAACACTTTGTCATCATCACATAGGTACTTGCATGGGAGCCTAACTGGCTGCACATTAAATTTGGGCTATAATTATTTTATGAACGTGCAAACCTAAACGCTCAAAACAACAAACTTGTTAATACATGTGTAGTTCTATTATGAACGGGTACATAGTCGTGAGTTTTTTTCCAAGGCATTAGTAGCATCTGGGCACCAACTTCAATAATTTTACTTGTACAGGCAGTCTGTGGGCCTTTTTCCCCACAGGTAATTGCCTCGTAATGGATATTGTCACACCTACTTTGTACATATCTGTAATGGTGCCTTAGTTTCCTTTTATGTGAAGATTTTTTTGTAATGTCGACACTGGTGTACATTTCTGTGTTGCTGTTGCTCTGGTTTGACAAGTACAGGTAAGCTTTCTATCCACATGCATGTTTCTATAGGTGACACTTGAGTCAGGTTTATCTGCACAAGCGTTCCATCATATTAATGAGCACTTAGTCACTCATACAGGTAGCCTATGTGACTTCACAAGATAGGTTTGGGCTACAATATTTATATATGTGCTTGTCTTTTTGCCCTTAAGAATCTCCTTATATATGTAAAATTCCCTTATTTTCTGTACATATAGGTGAGTTTCCCTTACAATGGCATCCTTAGCATTGGAACACCATGCTTTAATGATTCTAGCTGTTCTTGCCATCCTTGACCCTACAGGTAATTGAGATTGTCTGCTATTCTCCAGGTAACAGTCATTTGGTATAGCTCTGGACCCACTCTGTATTCAAACAACACATGTGCAGGCCCACAGGTTTATATTCTCCTCCATACAGGCAGTATGGTCATTATATTTTACATGTATGCATCATTGCTTTCTTAGACTGTTATCAATTTCTGCGTTAACTTTTTAAAATTTAGCTCTGCACTGACATTGGGTTCTAAAGACAGGTGCAGGGCTACAGTTTTATGTTTTGCTCTATTTGTCTTACAGATTAGAATTAAAGCGCTGAAATGTACAGCTAAGGATGAAGATATCACCAGTCTGCATGCTGACCTTCATCACTATGAGAATTTCTGAGAGACAAGGGAAGTAAATCAACTCTTACCCTTCAGCCATGAAGAGTTGGACATTGACACACTCAGAAACAGCTCCAGCACCCATTATTGGCAACTCCCTGTACCTTGCCTCCTCAGGGTTCGACTTGATTCCTGTTGTGAAACAGCAAGGGACAGAGCTAAACAAACAGCGAAGTTCTATCTCACTTGGCAGACATACGGACGGTTTACAGGGATCAAACATTCCATATCCCATCCCATGCTGATGATCATGATGACATGGATGGCCTATTTCTGTTGTGACCGGCCTAGGCCATATACTGCGGATCATCGAGGTCCAAAGCATCCATATTATGGACTCAATCACAGCCGTGCTTCCAGTATATCGAACCTGACTTGTGCAGACATGTGCAGGGACCTGTCTAAAGCACATACCACATCGAGACACTCATTCAGCATGATGCCGTGTATAGTTTCTCACACTTCAACAGATGCCGCTTTGCAATCTCTCTACACTCTGCCACGAGAAGAGACTCTTTACTCAGTGATTGTCTCAAAGTCACAGTTTCTAATTCAGGGCGTTCTATGAGTTTAGTGAGCAGCGGACCCCAACACACTTTGGCAGTTAAGTCTCATGCATTACAGGAGACCTTAGCCTCACTTCATGCAACCAAGCAGATGTTGTTTGTTCTCAAGTGATCTCATCACTTCCTGATTATCTGATGTCACAGGAAGATTTAGCCTTCCGAACCTCCATTTAGGACATTTACCACCTTTGATTCCCAGTGTTCTGGCCTTCTCCTCCCACTCCATCAGCAACCTGAACCAGAACCCCAGCATATCTTGGTCTTATCATGAAACAGAAGAGTCCAACTTCAATTACTTCTGCATACTGAGAGTTACGACATTCTGACCTGCCTTCATCAGCAGTTCGTTCAGCAGTTCTTTCTTGGCCATGCACCAGTATTTCGTTTCGAAACCCCAGCAGTCGACAGTGATATTGCAGCTTTGGGGATGATAAAGCCACACTCCACATGTATGGATCAAATGGCTTTTGATTACACTTGGCAGTTAGTGTGCAATATCATTACCATGGCATTGATATTGGACTTCGTCTCTATGGCTATCTTCCAAGATGCGGAACATAGCTTCTCTTCTTCCACAACAAATATCTCATGCATGGGAATTGGTCTCAAGAATGGCCAGAGTACTGAACAGAGCCACTGAACACGTTTTGGTCAATGATGTATCCACAGCAATAAATTTATGATTGGTGGAATGTGACTAGATGCTCTCAGCCTGCGCTTTTCTGAAGGACCACCAAAAGGCCAAGCTAAGAGCACAGCCTTTATCCTCTTACCATCCTTTTCATGGTCAGATTGAAGAAGTCTGCAAACAAGCCACCAGGAAGACCAGTTCCCTTCCCCCTGCAACCACAGCATTGATACAGGGAAAGTATGGAAAATCAACAAAAGGTCCCAAAGGCCACACATTGGACACAAACCTCAGAAAACCATCCTATCAAAGCTCCACGCAGTGATGCCCACAGTTCTCCAAAGCAGATAAAGTACCAAGATGGTCCTATCATTCATTTCATCATTTCTCTGGGGTTTTATCCTAGACTTTTTTGGTCCCAAAGGCAATGGCACTCTGCCTCCAGTCATCAACATAAGCATACTTAATCAATTCATTCATGCCCCATGGTTCTCATTGGAAACACCACAGTGCATTTTGGAATGCCATCCAAGAGGGAAACTTTGCCATCAGTGGTGACTTAAAAGATGCATACCTTTATGTCCATATTCATTAGGCTTCCAGGACATTCCTGTGATTTTCAGCCACATCATATACCAATTCAGGGCACTTCCATTGCAACTCAACATCAGCCCCTGGGTCTTCACTCATATAATGAATCAGGTAATAGTGCATGTCCAGACCATTTCTTCAGCAGCAACATCAAGTTTTTTGAACGACATCCTGCAGAAACGTCAGGCGTGTTATATCTAAAACACAACATGATAACCCTTGTTGCACTGCTTACCAGCATGGGCTTCTCATCAACAAGGAAAAATCCAACCTAGTACCATCTCAACAATTTGTTCTCCTAGGTATGGAGCTCAGTACACAGGCAACTTTGATCCTCTCCCTCAGGACCAGGCCATTTAAAAATCTAAACCATGTTGGCTTCTTTACTTTTGAGGAAAATTCTATCCGCATGGGAATTCCTGCGCCTACTAGGCTTATTCAATGTGGAAGCGGACCTCATTGTCCTATTTCACCTTTCTATGTTCCCATTACAGATGATTCTTCTGTCCCAATGGAGGCCAAAAGTTTGCCCGCTGGGCCAACCTCTCCCCATCTGAGGCACCATCTTTGGAATTGGGGCATCCAAACTTGGCTAATGGTGGATATGACTTGGCAAGTACAACTGCCTGAGATTACAGTCTCTACTGAGGCATGTACAGAAGGCTTTGTGTCATGCTGTGGGACTTTCTAAAGAGGTGTTGTCACATGTTCACCACATCCTGAGACACCTAAACATACTGGCTGATTCGTTGTCTCGGAACAGGCAACTAATACAGATGGCATGGTCTCTCCATCCCTCAGTTTTCACCCAGGTATGTACCCAATGGGACCAACCATTGGTGGACCTGTTTGGGACAAGGTGGAATACCAAACTCCCAACCTTTGTCTCCAGTCCTGGACTCAAAATCTTGGGCAGTGAATGCACTATTGCTAGATTGGAATGACATGGATGCATACGCCTACTTCCCAGCACCTCTGGTGCCAAAAGTGATATAAAAAGCAAGAAAATCAGCTTGTCACCTCATCCTCATTGCACCACTCAGATGGGAGAAGTTGTGGGTCACTGATCTCATCAATCTTGCATTGGAAACTCCTTGGAAAATTTGTATTTTCCCTCATCACTCAAACAATCATGACGGCAGTTGTTTCATCCCTGCCAAGAGCTACTGAACCTGCATGTCTTGATCATATTAAACAGGCTCTCAGAACTGAACAATTCTCGCAACCAGTTGTGGAGAGAATTGCTCAGGCATGAAGGCCTTCCACTCTGAAAGCATATGAAGACAAATGGCACATTTTCCATCAGTGGTGACAAATAATAATAATAATAATAATAATAATAATGAGGACTTTTTATAGCACCTAATCTTTAGAAGCTCTAAGCGCTTTACAACATCTGACAACAATTTAAAAAACATATATAATGATATGATTACAAAAATAAAAACAAACACCACGAAATTAGAAAACAGAAAACATGCTGTAAATATTTAAGGTAAGGAAACATTATTAGGTCTTTAAGTCTGTTCTTGCAGTTGAAATAGGTGAGTTTTAAGAGCGCTCTTGAATGAGATCACTGTGTCTTTGTGTCTAAGTTCAGTGGGCAATTTGTTTCACGTTGCTGGGCCCTGGTATGCAACAGAACGTTGTCCATATGATTTCATTTTCATAGTGGGAATAATGAGAATACGAGTGTCAGAAGAGGAGCTTAAGTATCTTGCTGGTGTGTACACATGGGTGAGGTCAGATAGGTATGTTGGACTGGAGCCCGTCAAATGAACATATCCTGCCTTCAGGTCTCCAGGCATTTATACTGCAAATAGCTCATTTCTTCCTCTGGCTCTTTGAAGAGAGAAAGTTAGCACCAAGTACAATAAAAGGCTACTGTTCAATGATTACTGACACCTTTTGTTATCATGGAAGAGGGAGTATCAGACAAAATAAGGACTTATCCGACCTACTCGCCAACTTTGAGTATACGCTGCTGAAACATTAACCCTATGCCCAAAGTGGAACCTATCTTGGGTATTAACCTGGCTGAACAAGACACCTTTTGTACTAATTTCAAGGGCATCTTTGGCACACCTTTCATACCAGAGCTGCTTCCTCATGGCATTAGCAACTGCAGGCAGAATTAGCCATATACATGCCCTCTCAGCAGACCCAAAGTACATGCAGTTCCGACTGGACGAGTCAGTCTTACTCATGATGGCATCCTCTTTCATTGCCAGGAACTAACTTCCTTCCACGGGTAACCAGACTTTCGTCATGAAGCCTCTGTATCATCTGGACACATCAGCTGAAGGCCACCTAAAAGACCCAGTTCGGGCTTTGAAGTGGTACCATAATAAAACCGCCCTTACGTCGAGGGACATCATGCCTTTTTCGACCTCTCAAGACAGGACATGAGGATATATCAACACGGACTATCTTGTCCTGGATTAAGTGGGTTATTCACTTGGCCTATAGAGAAATAACCTCAGCTCAAATGAACTTATTATTCATTTTGGCTCACAAGTTTAGAGCAGTTGCCACCAGCCAAGCATTGGTCCAGAACTGTTCGCTAACCGACATCATTCAGGCTATGGTATCGAGATCGGAGTCCACATTCTGTTGCTGTTATCTCTGAGATCTATCATCCCTAAGGGCCTAATTCAATCTGGTAGGACCTATATCCACAGCTCAGTAGGTCTCCCTTCCAGGTTGATCGGCACCCTGAAAGATAGAGTCCCCTCTAGTCGGGTTACATAGAAACTGTCTCATATACCTTAGGGGATCAGAGATGGTATCTCTGGGGTAAGGGAATGTACCCTCCATCTCTTACCTATTCTCCTAAGGTATTATGATTGGGTAATGTAGTTAAAGAAAAAACCAATTTTTTCTAGTAAAATGTTTCTTTGAGAATACTTACTCAATCATGATATACATACACCCACCCACAGTTACATCCATAGGGAGGATGCCTTCCGCTCCAGTAGTAACTGAGAGGTTCTTATATCACCAAGTCTTATACATAAGGGGAGATCACTCTGCCTGACAGCCACATAGGTTGGCAGACCACTTTTAGCTCCCTTTAGCTAAAAGTAGTATCTGAGAGGGCTGGATTTGTGAGGTATTATGATTGGATAAGTATTCTCAAAGAAACATATTGTACAAGGAAAAATTGTCTCTTTCAACTACTTTTACTTAAACCTTTTTTTTATTCAATATATCTGAAAAATTAAACCTACATGTATAATAAGTGACATAATGATGTTTCTTGAGCAAAACATGCGCTTATACTAAGGGAGGGTTACATCGGTGTACTTCCTTTGACTGAACATTTTCATGAAGTTTAATGTACAACTTTCCCATCAATACCTTGCAAGAAACTGGGACCATAGACACTGACCCCAACATATGAGAGGGAAATGTATAATGAGGGGAAAAAATTGGTTAACAGGAGAGGAGAGATACTCACAATTTTGTTGATACAGTGGAATGATATTTTCTTTGGCCTACACATTTCTTGTAATGGATTTTAATATTAATGGATACTAGATCTTAAAATGTCAGATAAAGATAATAAATTGATGACAGGCTTTTTTAAAATTATAAATCCAGTTGACATACAGTACTCAAAAATGTATGCATCAGTAAAGTTTGACTTGCCTTCCTATTGGAATTAACCCATGTGTATCTGTCATAAGCAAACCCATTTAAATAAAAGCATCATAACTAGAATGTGTATCTGTCATAAGCAAACACAACTGAACTAAATCATCTTAACTAGAATTACATTCATAACCACCAGTGACAAGCACATCACTTGCACTGTTAATCAATCAAGAGACCAATTTTATGTGTCAGTACTTTTTCATTGATAGTACATGGCATTGATTGAGTACAACTCCATGTTGTTTGGACTAATAAGCACAGATGACACATGGGAAAAGTTAAGTACAACTCTATGTTGTTTGCACTAATAAGTATGTCAGATGTCATCTGACAATAGTTAAGTACAACTCCATGTTGTTTGGACTAATAAGCACAGAAGATACATGGCAATATTTGAGTACACTCCATCTTGTTTGGACTAATAAGCACACATGACACATGGTAGTTGAGCTGTCCTGGTACAGCACGTCTGGATTTTTTTAAAAATCCTTTATAAAAAGAAACAGAAAAATCAGGAATATATACATTTTATTAGACCTAGGAAGTTAGTTTTTAATGTATCTCTGTTTTAATGTATCTCTGCAAAATTTTAAGAAAAACACAAAGGATGACAAGGGCAAAAAAACGTTATGTCCCCGGTGTGTGATTATAACAAGAAATGCTGATCTACATCTAGGTGTTGATGTGAGGCCGGCACCTTGCATATACAGTAATTGATTATCTCTAGCCAATCTGTTAATTAGCTTGAAATCTACCATCCTGTCAAAGGACCATTAAGGTCTTAACAGTCAAAATAAAGCCAGCTTAGCCAACAGTCAAAATAAAGCCAGCTTAGCCACTGAGGAAGAATTAATTTGATTGTCATGGAAATGCCTAAGGTTTTTTGATGTGATGGTCATTTGATACTTTTCACATTTGAATAGATGAAAGCATGTCACATTTATGATGATTACATGGAAAACCAAATTTAAAGATAAAATTAAACACAATATTTCAAATTCCTTATTCCCTTGGTATTGATTTCATTCAGTGTTGCCATGTGTAGGCACTTACCAACATTGTCATTGATCTATTGCTGCATATTGTTATTTATTGAGAAAATAGTTTTGTTCATGAAATTCTTACAAAAGATGTGATTTCTTAATTTGCAAATTTCATGGTGATTCCAAGTGACTGAGCCATTTGTGTTGATAAAATTAGCTTTCATTTATCAGTTTTTATCATGAGGTTTCATGCTGAGCAAGTAGGACTGTAATTTTGGCCTTTTCTCCAAGAAAAACCTGGGACCTAGATTTGCCTCTGAATTATAAGTGGGTTTGCCTGTTATTCAAGCACAGTAAAATGAGGGTTAGGTGTATACTGTATCTTTCATACACTTAGTCCTAAGTTTATGAGGGATAGGTGTATACTGTATCTTTCATACTCTTAGTCCTAAGTTTATGAGGGATAGGTGTATACTGTATCTTTCATACACTTAGTCCTAAGTTTATGAGGGATAGGTGTATACTGTATCTTTCATACACTTAGTCCTAAGTTTATGAGGGACAGGTGTATACTGTATCTTTCATACACTTAGTCCTAAGTTTATGAGGGACAGGTGTATACTGTATCTTTCATACACTTAGTCCTAAGTTTATGAGGGACAGGTGTATACTGTATCTTTCATACCCTTAGTCCTAAGTTTATGAGGGACAGGTGTATACTGTATCTTTCATACACTTAGTCCTAAGTTTATGAGGGACAGGTGTATACTGTATCTTTCATACACTTAGTCCTAAGTTTATGAGGGACAGGTGTATACTGTATCTTTCATACACTTAGTCCTAAGTTTATGAGGGACAGGTGTATACTGTATCTTTCATACACTTAGTCCTAAGTTTATGAGGGACAGGTGTATACTGTATCTTTCATACACTTAGTCCTAAGTTTATGAGGGATAGGTGTATACTGTATCTTTCATACTCTTAGTCCTAAGTTTATGAGGGATAGGTGTATACTGTATCTTTCATACTCTTAGTCCTAAGTTTATGAGGGATAGGTGTATACTGTATCTTTCATACACTTAGTCCTAAGTTTATGAGGGACAGGTGTATACTGTATCTTTCATACACTTAGTGCTAAGTTTATGAGGGACAGGTGTATACTGTATCTTTCATACTCTTAGTCCTAAGTTTATGAGGGACAGGTGTATACTGTATCTTTCATACACTTAGTCCTAAGTTTATGAGGGATAGGTGTATACTGTATCTTTCATACTCTTAGTCCTAAGTTTATGAGGGATATGTGTATACTATATCTTTCATACTCCAATTCCTAAGTTTATGAGGGATAGGTGTATAGTGTATCTTTCATACTCTTAGTCCTAGGTTTATCTTACAGTTTGATGCTGAATAGAGATAACCAGCATACCGTTGTATTTAAAGATGCTGATGAAGTACTTTTTCACACTTGATTGCACAGTTGTGTTTTAAGGGAGACATGTGATGCTAATTAGGATTTATCATCACTCTTCAGGTTAAAAGATACCAGTGATAAGAAAATTGCAGATCTGACATCTCGCTATGAGGAAGATAAGAAGACCATGAAGAGGCAATACAGTTCCAACCTGTCGGTCAGTGTCATGTAGTAACATGAACAGTTGGAAGAGTTCAGCTGATAAGACTTGATGTAAAATGTGTTGTACTCCTCCAACCTGTCAGTCATTGTCCTGGCCCTAGAATCCCAGATATCATTAATTTTGCTCAAACAATATATTTTGCTTAACTAAAAGGACATGTTAAATATAAAATTTACTGAATCATTAAAATCTTACTTAATTTATGAAAAGAAGGCCCCACTTGATTGATAACCACATTGTCCATCCATCAACAATTTAGTTTACACAAGATCAAGGTATTGGGAATAATTAAAATTTAATCAGGCAGGAAGTCTTATATTGATCAGGCCTGGAAAGAGTTCAATTACTATGTCATCATTTTGAGCAGTTATAGTCCCTGATGGCCTGCTTTTCTTTCATATCCATAGAGAAGTTATAGCTGAGGTTGGTATTTAGCATTTCATGACATCATTTATAAGAGTTATACCCTTTATCACATATTCTCTTGACTCTGATTTCTCCAGCTTGATGTTTCCAAAGGTTGTTGGATTTCAGCTAGATCTACCATGCAGCAGTATTTTATGAGACCTTTTCACTTTGGTGTCCTCAGCATAACTTTCTTAAGGATTTTGGATTTCAATTTAATTTGCCATGCACATTTACATTGAATAAAACCTTGAATTGGAATGATTTCTAGCTATATTTGACGTACTTTGTAGGAGTTATGACCCCTGACTTTCTATTCTCCTGTCTGATTTCTGCAACACTACATTACCAAGGATTGCTTGATGTCAAGTAAATTTAGCATGCAAATTTACACTTATGAGACTCTGAACAAGTTAAATTTCACAATATCATTTAGAAGAGTTATGGCCCATGATTACATATCCTCCTGGCTTTGGTTGATACAGCATCACTTTTATCTGGTATTATAGGATTTCAGACAGAATATAGCATGCAGATTTATATTTTCAAGATCTTGACTCAGTTAAATATCCAGTATTCACATGATTATTTAGAAATGTAGCCCCTGATTGCCACTCCTCCTTTCTTTGTTTTTTTTTCTGCAGCATTACTTACACAAGAATTGATTGATTTCTTCAAAATTTCACATGCAGTGTTATATTCATGAGACCTTGAATGTATTTTATCATCATCATTCCATATTATTTAGAAGAGTTATGGTCCTTGGTTTCTCTATGTTACTAGCTTTTAATTCCATAGCATGACTTTACTAAGGAATATTTGATTTCATCCATATTTGTCATACATGTTTATATTGATGAGATTTTAAATTAATTGGATTTCTAACATTACATGTTTATATTGATGAGATCTTAAATTAATTGGATTTCTAACATTACATGTTTATATGGATGAGATCTTAAATTAATTGGATTTCTAACATTACATGTTTATATTGATGAGATCCTAAATTAATTGGATTTCTAACATTACATGTTTATATTGATGAGATCTTAAATTAATTGGATTTCTAACATTACATGTTTATATTGATGAGATCTTAAATTAATTGGATTTCTAACATTACATGTTTATATTGATGAGATCTTAAATTAATTGGATTTCTAACATTACATGTTTATATTGATGAGATCTTAAATTAATTGGATTTATAACATTACATGTTTATATTAATGAGATCTTAAATTAATTGGATTTCTAACATTACATGTTTAAATTGATGAGATCTTAAATTAATTGGATTTATAACATTCTACATCATCATTTGGAGAAGTTACGGCTTCAAGATGCCAGTTCTGCTAAATTTAGTTTCCAAACACAAGCTCCGCTGTTTAAGGTCCTACCAAGCAGACTGGTGAGCAAGACCGTTTGTGATGGTCCCATTGCCAATAACTCTAGTTGTTAGTGCAATTAAGGCTGCAACAGAGATATGTACAGGTACCAGTCAATGATTCTCTGTAAATTTGCCAGTAAACTTGAAAATTAAATAATGCTTAACTGTTGCAGTATGGCATGCATATAGGACATTTGACTTCTGTCTTTCAGACAGTACAGAAAGAGCTTGACTCACAGTATACCAAAGTTCGATCCCAGGAGAGACAACTTGAAAAGCAGGAAGCAGAGAGTGAGGAAAAGGTATAGCCAAACAGAACATTCAATTTTGTTTCTTTTAATGGCTTATATTAAGATTTAGGTAAAAAGGAAGTAGCTTTTAATCATAACATAACCTTGTGGATCAATCATGGTCAGCTGCAAGATACATTCAGTTTTTTTTAAAGAGCTCTGTAGATCACTTGGCACTTTGGATCACAGATTCCATGCAAAGAGTTCTGTAGATCACTTGGAACTTTACATCACAGATTTCATGCTAAGAGCTCTATAGATCACATGGCACTTTTGATAATTCAGTCCGATTTCTATTCTAATCTGTTGAAACAATGTATGTAGGTACAATCAAGAATATTAAACACTGATATTATGTTACCATTTTATGAATTTTCCCAGATTACTCATCTGAAGCTGTCTTACGAGGAGAGAATGAGGGGTCTGATTCCAGCTTCAGTTAGACAGGTAGGACCTTATTTTGGCAGATCAATGAACAAGTGTTGTAGTTAGAGACAGATGGATTTGTCTTGCAATGAAACCTTTTATTTTTTAATACAGTGTCGGAGGTCTGACTTCCTTCATCCAGAACATGTGTACATAAGCTTTTGTCTGAACACCTGCTAGATTTCTAATGTGTTGAGGATTTATGAATTTTTGCAATATTACATATATAAACTTGATCTCTCAGCACAAAATAAATTGTGTAATTAATAGCCTGTTTAAGCACACCTGCTTTTTGGCATTTGTTATCTTTAACACCATTTTTTTTTTTTGGCTTGCTTACACTTTTATTTACTTTTCCCTTTATCAAGGTTGCCATGTTTTAATACATACTTGAAGGAAGTCTTTTTCTCTTAGGAAGATTGCACTAATGACCCTTTTAATACAAAGATCTTTTCTTAATAATAACCATGCATAAGTATCAATTAGGAGATTCGTATTCTTTTATAAACATAATTTACCCTCATGAGACTGTTGTCATACAGGTAATATAATTTCATCATAATCATAATCATCACTGCAGGTTTCCAAAGCTCATGAAAATATTTTGAGTTTTTATGAATGGAAAAGCTTGTGAAAGCAAGAATAATGTGAATAGTTGTGGAAACATGTTGGCATTTTATTCCAGTATCCATCGTTTAGAATTGTTTTCCATGATTTCCACCCCCCACCCCCCTTGTTTTGGTCATCAGTTTAGAGTGGGGTCAAAACTGCTCTGTTAGGTTGCTGTCACTGAAAGGTTTAATTGTCTGGTTCTCTTCTCAGGAGCTAGAGGATACAATATCATCACTGAAATCACAGGTGAACTCACTGCAACAGAAGGCATTGATACTGCAAGAAGAATTGGAGATGAACAGCAAGTATCCATTGGGGACAATAGCTGCTGGCATGACCAGCGCACCCATCAAATCTGCCTAATAGCTACCACTCATACACATCAAACAGGTTTTGACATGTACATGGCAGGTGGATAGACAGTACTTCCAAGTCAGACATAATCAACTACAGCCTGCCAATCCTTAAGCAAGTCTAATGCAAATTGAAAAACGTTGATGTCTTTGCAGCACAGTTGGCATGATTTACACAGTGTTATTTGAGCAAGTGAATTGCCATGATTTACACAATGTTATTTGAGCAAGTGAATTGCCCTGATTTACATAATGTTATTTGAGCAAGTGAATTGCCATGATTCACTTCTATAGGACTTTCAAGGTTTCCATGTTTTTCACTTATTCCAGTTTACATAGCTGGTAAAGTGAGCTCATTTGGCTTGATGTATTTGGTCATACAGCAATTACCTTCTGGAAAATATTATGAAAAGTTATCCCCAGTCTTGCATCCTCTGGTTGTATTTTATAACCATTTGTTATAGCAGGATGGTGAAGGTAATGGGTGGTGGTCAAGTCCACACACATCAAAGAAGCTCATGGCATGCCCATAGTTCTGCCACATGAAATATAATATTTGTCAGAACTGGACAATACAGCTTGTTGTAGTAGCATCATTGAGTTCTGAATTTCCTGCAAGTTGCAGACATTCTTGTTGCATACATTATTTGTATTCTTCCATTTTCAGTGCAGAGGTTCTTCTTGGAGCTAAAGATGTAAAAAAATCAAATGTTTTTCTTGATCCAATTCCGAGTTTTCTTTCGCACCTTTGACATGTCAGATTTTGCAGTCATTGGGATTTTACATGAAACACTTGTATGATAAGTGTTGTAGTTTTTTACCGTCAGTGTTGTTGGACTGAAAATGTTACGATCTTCACAATTTACTTGTTGTTCCCATTTCCCTTCATAGCACTCAGAAAGCCTGTGTGTTAATCATTTGTCATTGAGTGGCCAAGTTTAAGTTATTTCATTCAATGCATTGTATTACTTTTAAAGCCCAAAACCAAACTAATCTGTCATCTGGCCATGGTTTTTCTAAACATCTCATAAAAGTTTGAATTTTACTGAAAGGAGTCATACCTTATATCTGAGAAATTTTGAGAAATTGCTCAACGTTTTTTAATGAGTAAAGCAGTTTCCGTGAGTTAAATTTTAAAATTAAAAAGTGATCTTACAGTGTTTCCACCATCTCTACGGCTGACAGAAATGTCAGAATTATCATAACCTACAGTGTAAAACATCAGCTGCATAACTTTAATCCTTGTGAAAGATAAATTGTGGAGCTTATCATGCTTATACCTGTCTAGATTATTATCAACATGAACTCTTGTCAATTTTTCTCTTTCATATACGATGAGAAAATGGTTTCCCTATGCCATGCAACATTACAATCACGAACTTTGTTATTGTTTCATCATCTTATTGGCTGCTAGCATAAATAATGAGATACTTAGAAGCAGTTGTTCAGTCATTAAGTATTTGGTCTTATTGAAATTTCTTTGCATTTGAAGATATTGTCTCATAAACATGTTTTGTCATAACGTAGGTTGAAACCTTTTGGTGCAACAGTCTGATGTACTAATTTGATTCTCATTCAAAATTAAATGTTACATTTGGTGAATCAAGATCTAATAATCTTACAAGAATACATGTTGAACCAGTATAGAATTTGCTCTATCAAAGTACTCTTGTTATGTCTTGCATTGAGTACCTTGTAAAGGGGATTGTAATAGCAAGGTCTTGTATTGAGTACCTTGTAAAGGAGACTTAAAGCTATGTCTTGTATTGATTCCCATCTAAGGGAGACTTATAGCTATGTCTTGCATTGATTACCTTGTAAGGGAGACTTATAGCTATGTCTTGCATTGATTACCTTGTAAGGGAGACTTATAGCTATGTCTTGCATTGGGTACCATGTAAGGGAGATTGTAATAGCAATATCTTGCATTGAGTACCTTGTAAGAGAGACTCTTATAGTAGTAGCCATTTTAATTCATAGTTATAAAAATCACTGGACATCAAGATGACTGTTAGAAACAATTTACCGATAGTTATGAGGAAATTAAAATTCGGAACAAGTGTACACATAAAGTTATAGAGTTACAACATTTCTGTGTATTTTTATTTTTAAATTTCACTGTACTAGGTTATCAAACTAATATAGCTGACAGGTCAAAGTGCACAGTATCATTTCTTGGGCCTACCTCCAGACTCTGTCAAGTAGCATCTCTCCCCAAGCTGTAGTTACAATCATAATCATACCAGGGTTATGCTAGCAGTAGATCTCATATTTAGATATTGAATTTCACTCAGATGTACAAAAAGTTCAAAAGTTAATTTTATTATTGTTTCTAAGCATTTTTTCTTGGGATCAGATTTGTTTCTTCTTTAGAGATATACTTTGGTTGAGTTACTATTTCCCTTCTTATTTTGTAGGTTTTAATTTAAGTCAGATGCCAGATTTTACACATTAAAAGTTTTTGTGATAATCATCATATAATTTCATAGGTCTTCTCTATCTTAAAAACAAGAGCTTGCCAAATGTAGAGTCTGCATAAGCACATGCGCAAGATTTAATCATGATGTCAAGTTTGTCTCATTCCTTAACACCATTGGTTGGTGATTCTGTGACATTTGTTTTAACTAATACTGTGATATTCATATGCAATATTTATTTTTCTTTTCTTGAAACTAATCATGTATAAAACAAATTATTTTAGTGATGCTGTACACAAAGTGACATTCCTTAAATTTGTAATATAAATGTATTTTTATGCTACAGGTGTATAAACTTTGAGAATTGATTTATCTGATGAAACAGAACTCTCCTTGAAAAATGT
Organism: Megalonaias nervosa; assembly: GCA_016617855.1. NCBI lineage: Eukaryota > Metazoa > Mollusca > Bivalvia > Unionida > Unionidae > Megalonaias > Megalonaias nervosa. The sequence goes on from JAECUM010093214.1 coordinate 168,731, forward strand.
TTGGATCAGGTTTCTTTTTTAAAAACATTCATTTATTTTTAAGGTGGACATTGCAATAATTTTGTAACCCTTGAAAACTCTGGAAATCCCACCAATTATATTCTGGCTGCTCCAAGCCTTTAATTGTTATGGAATTTGATTAGGGACAAAATGAGTGCTATTTCCAAAATCAGTAAGGTTTTAAATATAGTTTGAAAATCAACTTAACCTGACAGGTTTCTGTTTTGGAACCATTTAAAATTAACCCATAAGTAATGCAGTCATATTTTAAAATGTTATGTGTGCCTGGAATACAGAAAGGGATGTTTTTCTTTTCAAATTTTCTTATGATTGATAAATGTACGCAGTTTCCAAGATTCTAAGGCCAAAGTAATTTGTGAAAAAGTCAACATGACAAGTTTTTTTCTCAACGTGTTATATGAGAAGAAATAGATGTTACTATTTCCTTCTGTGTCTTCATGAGCATTTTTGTTTCTAGAACTTAACTCACAAAATGTTGAAGATATTTCAACCAAATCTGGTACACATGTCAAACAAGTTGTATTGAAAATATGAGCTTTTCACGTTCAGTCTTTATGTTACCATGGAAACCATAGAAGGAAAATGTAGCATAACATAGGATAGTTGTATATGCAGTATCTACATGGAGATTTCTGGCCCATAAGATAGTAGTATAAGCAGTATAAACATGGATATATCTGGCCCATAGGATAATATTATATGCAGCATAAACATGGATATATCTGGCCCATAGGATAATATTATATGCAGTATAAACATGGAGAATTCTGGCCCATAGGATAGTAGTATAAGCAGTATGAACATGGAGAGTTCTGGCCCATAGGATAATATTATATGCAGTATAAACATGGAGATTTTTCTGACCCATAGGATACTAGTATAAACAGTATAAACATGGAGAGTTTGGCCTATAGGATAGTAGTATAAGCAGTATAAACATGGAGAGTTCTGGCCCATAGGATAGTAGTATAAGCAGTATAAACATGGAGAATTCTGGCCCATAGGATAGTAGCATAAGCAGTATAAACATGGAGATTTTTCTGGCCCATAGGATAGTAGTATAAGCAGTATAAACATAGATTTTTCTGGCCCATAGGATAGTAGTATAAGCAGTATAAACATGGAGATATCTGGCCCATAGGATAGTAGTATAAGCAGTATAAACATGGAGAGTTCTGGCCCATAGAATAATATTATATGCAGTATAAACATGGAGATTTTTCTGGCCCATAGGATACTAGTATAAACAGTATAAACATGGAGAGTTCTGGCCCATAGGATACTAGTATAAGCAGTATAAACATGGAGAGTTCTGGCCCATAAGATAGTAGTATAAGCAGTATAAACATGGAGAGTTCTGGCCCATAGGATAGTAGTATAAGCAGTATGAACATGGAGGGTTCTGGTCTATAGGATAGTAGTATAAGCAGTATAAACATGGAGAGTTCTGGCCTATAGGATAATATTATAAGCAGTATAAATATGAAGAGTTCTGGCCCATAGGATACTTTATTTAGGAGTCTTTACATAAGCAGGGGACTAGGGGGATATATTATCTCTAGATAACTTTTGTTTCCAGGAAAGGCTAACAGTTCTGTTGGAAAATTATTTGGCATGTGAAGGGACCATGAATTTCAGGTTGCATCATCTTCAGTTATTTTATGGTCTTCACAGTTAACATTGGACCTGACGATAAACATCAAAAAGGTGTAGTTTGCTTTACATACATCTTTAGAATGGTTATGTCACATTTACTGGTGTAATACTAATCCATGACTATTAAAGAAAGTTTAATTTATTCCTGTATATTAATCCTAGCTGCATTATGCATTGATAAATGTACTGATGAAACAATATTTTGATATGTTCCTATTTCTGTGAATTAAATAAAATATTTTTATTACCACTTGTCAGTTCTTGTTTTATTCCTAGGATTTCTGGACAATGGATAAGAAACAAAAAGAACTTGAAGTCTGCAACAATGCAATATTATTCTCTTGCATCTCAACTGTCACTATCACCACCCCACAGATAATATATGCTCAGATATCCCCACCCACCCAAGGCTCCACCCCCACTGCTGGATCACAATAGAGAATCATTGTGCACATTGACAGATAAATCCTAGTCATGTTTAGAAATTTTAAGATCTCATTATCACCACATTTTATTGAGAAATGTATGTGGGGAGATAACTTTCCATATTGCGCAATTCCAAAAACCATATCAAAGCACAGGCAAGCAATACAAAAACCATATCAAAGCACAGGCAAGTAATACAAAAACCATATCAAAACACAGGCAAGTAATACAAAAACCATATCAAAGCACAGGCAAGTAATACAAAAACCATATCAAAACACAGGCAAGTAATACAAAAACCATATCAAAGCACAGGCAAGTAATACAAAAACCATATCAAAACACAGGCAAGT